>JAVYIG010006273.1:0-120835 GCA_035222895.1 Strongylocentrotus droebachiensis | reverse complement strand
GATATGACTGTTAAACTACAATTCCTGGCTGTGGGATGACTTAATGCAGGGGGCAAGTTGATCCACGAGGACAGAGTAGGCCAGCCCTTGTGAACCTGTATTTCCGCCAGATTTCACTGTCGGACCTATCCAGAGGGTCTACTCTGTCTCGGAAGACTCATTCCCTCCGTAGTTGCCTACCGGCCTCTTCCTGCAGGACTAGCAGTATGGCTGTCATCTTTGATTGTAACTTACCACTTGATAAAAATCCAGCGGAAAGTTACAATGAATTATCAAAGATCCGCTGGATTTTCCGCTTGATATCAAGCGGAACTTTCTTTATAATACGCGTTATCAAACTTCCGCTTGATTTTAAAAGATCCGCTGGATTTGTCAAAGATCCGCTTGATTTGTCAAAGTTCCGCTTGATCATGAATCTTTATAATACGGGTTATCAAACTTCCGCTTGATTTAAAGAGATCCGCTGGATTTGTCAAAGATCCGCTGGATTAATCCAACTTCCGCTTGATTTATTCAACTTCCGCTTGATTATAAATCTTTATAATACGGGGCCCTGGTCATCTAAGATGTCATTAGAATGTTCGCATGTTTGAATAGGTGACTGTAGTGACCAAATGTCATGATTTTTAACTTTTATATTTATAATAACGTATGTATGCATTGATTTGTACATTTGTTTAATAAGTATTGCTTTTTTACTGTCAAGATGGCGGCTAGGGAGAATTAATTTCCCTTGCGTAGTCAGCCGTCTGGCTTTTCAGACATGTCCCAACCGGTTCTGTCTGGTTTGTTAATATATTCTATTATGTAAATTTTGTATTGTTACGAACAGCGCATAAACGTGCATATTAATTTGTGTGCGCTTTTTGAACCAATCACGCTACACCAGTGATTGGGGCTTCGCTCTGATTTTCCATGTAGGAAGGAGAGTGGTTTTTTGATTTCGGTACGGAAAGTTTGTTTCTATGTTCCTGTTATACCGGGCTTGTAGAAGTTTCGTCCAACGAGGACTCAGTGACTTTGTTCCCGGACCTTTACCGGTGGAATTGTTCAGTAAACGTCTGGCAGTATTTTGCAAGACTTAATTCGACTCTATTTGTACATCAGTGACATCGCCTTACATTTTACTTCATGCAGTGAGAATAGAACATTTTTATCTACGGTTCTTCTCACCCTACATTATTGTATTGACAATCTTTTATCGACATATTGGTTTCTATCGCCATCTTCTGTGTGTTGTCTCGACACGTTGATCATCGTCTTCGTCGAGCATCATCTCACCACCATCTGATTTCATCATACTTCGAGCATTACTGACTCATTCTTTTATTGACTGTCTCATCATCAACGAACATTTTTCGTCATCATCGTCTTCGACATCATCACTGTCTTCTTCATCATCATCGCTGTCTTCGTCATCATCTCCGACATCATCGCTGTCTTCGTCATCGTCTCCTACATCGTCGCCATCGTCGACTTCATCGCTGTCTTCATCATCGTAGTCATCCTTCTCCTCAACATCCCCGTCATCATCGTCACCGTTATCATCAGCAGCATCAAACTTGACTTCGCCGTAGCTGATCTGGTATTTTGAACGCTTTGCTGATTTATGTGATGATCCCTTTTGTGTTTGATCTTGATGACTGATTATTGTTATTGTTTTGATGAATGATTATTGTTATTGTTGTGTATGATATTGCATTATATTGTGTATTCTTGGAGATTAACCTTCGGGGCTTTTTATACCCCCTCGGAACGATTCCGTTGACTATTTTTATCCAGTGATCACTGTTATTTTTATGTAAAGTATTTGCCTTCTGAGGGAGTTCTTCTCTCTGGAGATATTTGATTATTGTGTGTTATTTTCTTGTGTGTACACCAAACGATTAGTCTATGCGACCCTTGATAATTTGTGTTGATTATCTATAATAAATCGTTGATATTAATTACATAACCTGATTGTTTGATAGTGTAGTTTATTCCTCGTGAGATCGTGAAGTTAAAAAGTACGACCCCCTCCAGGGGAGTTCTACATGACTAAAGGCTCTTGAAATTTCTTAGATTGATTTTCTGAAAGTCTTTATTATCGTTGTATATAGGGAAAATATAGTTAAACCTTAGACATTATTTTGGTATCAAACTTTTAAGCTATCAATAACCTGCTGTATACCCCGACATTCTGTTTTCAAATCAACGTGTGTTAATCGTGATTGTTCATTAGCTGTTAACACTGTGTTTGGCATGTCCGATGTTCCAAGAGATGTAAATAATTATAAACGGGATATTAAGCCTCGTTCTGTATGACACGGCAAATCCGCGGCGGTCATTTTTTAAATTGTTCGAATGACGTAAACTGTAAATACGCTTCACATTATAACACATCGCTCACTGAATACGCACAGGAGCTTTGTTGTCTGCAGATGCTTTTAATTTCAAGCCCCACTGTCCTACTTGTAGCTACTTGCTCCCTCTATATAGAAAACTTCCCAAATCGGTGCCTGTTGGTCCCCCATGATCCTCTATTTCTTATGTTAGTTGAGAGCTGAGTTAATGAGATAGCCACCTGTCAGTGATCTCGCTGTGTGGTCTTATCCCTTCTGGCCCAGTAGTATTGACGGTCTTTAAACAAAACAGAAAAAAAAGCCCAAAACACGCTTTCTTGCGGCAGTTTACAACGTGATGTGAACGATCCTCTAGATGCGATACTTACTTTCTTGAGCGACAGTATGGTGAGATCCTGTACCGTCTACGTCACAGATGAGTGTACCTTCATTTGCCGCGTCACTGCAATTGATCCAGACCTTAGTACTAAGTGAAAATAGATTCTCGATTTTTTCGAAATCGGGATCGTTATCATTAAATAGTAGAGACGGGTCCTTTTCTCCTGTTGCAGTGGTGACAAGACCCAGGTTGGTGCATAGATTTTTGGCTTCTTGCCAAGATCGTTCGCCTGTAGCAAGATGGTAACACTTGGTGGATGAGCATTTCCAATTCGAATCTGCAGAGGATTAAGAACAAATAAATAAGATGGTTATTTGTTGTCCGGTGTTCGATTATAGAGTTGAGGGAGGAGCAATTCACGTTTGCTATGAATTGATATCATCCAATAATACAATTATAGCCAATGCCCTTCCCATTCTTGCTCATAATTATAGACAATAGTCTATTCCTTTAATGCTCAGCTGTACAAGTGTAAATGAGGGATCAGACCACTCTGCATGGTCACTGGACAGGTGGTTATCTCATCAAATCAGCTCTCAATTAACATAAGAAAAAGAGGATCATAAGGAACCAATGGTCACCGATAAAGCATTGTTTGTTATAGAGAGGGCGCAAGCAGCTATACAGTGGGCCTTTAAGTAGTAAAAGAAAGAGGCAGAAAGAAAAATAATATGTGTTGGTTGTAACAACATCAAACACATCACACGCTACTTTGACATCACGTGACATGATGAATGAATTATGGTCAGCGGAGGTGAGTACTATAAGGCCATGTTAAACTCCCATGCAGGTTTCATAAGAACAATTATTTTTGAATCAAAGGCTGGAAATGTTTTTGGTGGCTGTCGGCATGGTTTGGTGCATGGTGATTTGTAAAGTACGAGCTCTCACACGATGCTTTTATCTAGATCATCACAACGTAATGGAGCTCTCACACTCTGCCGTGTAGGCCTATCGTCCACCTGCCGGGCTATTAAAAAAACAACAGAGTCCAGAACGTTGGGTTTTGAGCGAAATTGTCCCCGGCCGCAAAAAAAAATTCATAAAATTAATCTTTTCACCGTTTCGTTGCCATCTTCTGACCGTTCTCACCGGGCGCATACCGGGTGTTGAACGTGCTTCTACCGTCTTCACCGCCCAGATTGACTTTTGTTGAACATTTTGGCCGTTTCCATACCGGGCCCATACCGGGTCTCGAACGTGTGCACCGGGTTTGTAGCAGCCACCTACCAGTCACGTAGCGTCCCCTCACCGCTCGGAGCGTCCTGTGAGCGAGTCCCCGGACTGCTGACGTCATGACACGACTGCCATAAATACCCCGATTTGAACGGCAACGGTCAGTCCGCTCTCCATTTTTCATCACCGTTCTGTAATGGGTTATGAGCGTGTTGTGAACGTGTTCATACAGTGTGACCGTTTTCATAACGTATTCATACCGTCCTCATACCGTTCAACACCGTCCTCTTGCCGCTTACTTGCGGCCGGTGGCGACTTTGCGTTTTACACCCTGGCCTGGACATTTTCCCGGTAAATACCCAGGTCGAAAAAACAGTTGAAACCAGTTGGATTTTCAACTGGTATCTACTGGAATCAACTGGTACCAGTTGAATCCAGTTGACGGAACTGGAATATGTGCCAGTTTATTCTACTGGTTGCAACTGGATTCAACTGGTACTGGAAAACTTCACATGCACCAGTATATCCCAGTTGAAACCCATTGACCTTACTGGCACGTGCTGAAAACAAACCAGTTGATTCCAGTTAAAACCAATGAACTATACTTGTAAATTGTTACACCAGTTGATACCAGTTAAAAACAATAGGCCTTACTGGTATATCTGCCAGTTGATTCCAGTTTAAAACCCATAAAACCAAAGTGGACAATGAGACCAGTTGTTTCCTGTTGGAACATATTGAAACCCAACTGGGTGTAGTTTACAAGTTGATTCCATTTGAAAGCCATTAACTATATAGGCGTATTGGTATATTATTAGACCAGTTGGTACCAGTTAAAACCAATGGGCTTAACTGGTAATTCATAACTTCATTCCAGCACAGTGACCAAACTGGACTATTTGATACCAGCTGATTCCAGTTGGAAACCAGTAGATGCATGATTACCAGTTGCTTTACCAGTTGAAAACCAATACATGAGTACCACTTGAATTACCAGTTGAAACCCGTAGATGATTACCAGATGATTTACCAGTTGAAAACCAGTAGATGATTGCCAGTTGATTTACCAGTTGAAACCAGTAGATGATTGCCAGTTGATTTACCAGTTGAAACCAGTAGAATACCAGTTGAAAAACCAGTTCAATGTATCTAATGCATATTCATGATTAATTTGCATGTTTTCACAGAAAACGTTATTATCATGATCTGTCAAGCAAATGTGACAATTAATTAATGCACATTAAGTTTGTGATTTATATTTTATTAGTCAATCATTGACAAATATACTATATTATGTCTGATCATGTTTTACATCCAATTTAAGACGTAAACATAGATATATATTGATTTATGTTATTGATAACCAGTAAAAACATGTATAATTTTGTATATATGTATGTATGAGCTCGCAGGTACTTAATTAATCTTATACTCAAATGTAATGCGCCTCAAATGATTATGTGATGGGGTCTAGCAAGAGTTTAAGTAAATGTGGTCTAGTTGGTTGCTAAGCAATATTGATTATTGATTATCAGCTGATTGCTGGTCGCTACTGGTAATCAACTGGTTATCGATCAACTGTTTGTTTCCAATATGGAAATTGGTAAACTGGATCCAACTGGTACCAGTTGACAACTGGTATTCCAACTGGAATCAATTGGTTACCAGTTGAATCAATTGGTTACCAGTTCATTCCAGTATTCCAATATCCATATTGAATCCAGTTAACTTAACTGGAATCAACTGGTACCAGCTACCAGTTGATTCCACTAAACCAATTTCCATATTGAAACCAGTTCACTTAAATGGAATCAACTGGTACCAGTTGACAACTGGTCCAACTGGAATCAATTGGTTACCAGTTGATTCCAGTATTCCAATATCCATATTGAATCCAGTTAACTTAACTGGAATCAACTGGTACCAGCTACCAGTTGATTCCACTAAACCAATTTCCATATTGAAACCAGTTCACTTAACTGGAATCAACTGGTACCAGTTGACAACTGGTCCAACTGGAATCAATTGGTTACCAGTTGATTCCAGTATTCCAATATCCATATTGAATCCAGTTAACTTAACTGGAATCAACTGGTACCAGTACCAGTTGGTTCAACTGGTATCCAACTGTTTTTTCGACCTGGGTAGCAATGAAACTGCTTGAATGAGTCTAGTCTACGCTCCTCGATCGGGCGCGCCAGTTCCAAATCGAATCGTACATGCACAGACGTACGTCGATGCAGCATTTATACACACCGTACGCAGCTGCAATACTGAAGATTAAGGGAGAAGATATAGGATTTCAAGTTCAGAACAACAAGTTAAGAAGCTTGCTGCACGATGGAATTCATCGAGGATGATGACGGAGTGGCAATGCAGACGCCTTTGCGGGTATGAATACTGTAAATCCAGTTTTGAATTGTAGTTATATGAGTACGATTAACTGTAACTGTTAGCCCGGCCCCCCCACTCAGTGTTATTTAGGGTACGCGTATGCTTGTACCCTCTTTTTGAAAAGACCCCCTATCTGAGTACTGCCAACATTTCCGAACCCCCCTTTCGCGGGCTTTTCACGGGCTTTTCCTGCCTTGGAGACCCCCCTAAATCCGGAATACTGCTCAATGTACCCCCTATCTCAGGACATGCAGACACCCCCCCCCCCCCCTCATATCATCCTTCTTCTTGATCATTTTGAAGCACTATTTATTTTAGGGCTTTAATATTACACCATATCACAGACACTGATAACATGTAGGCCCTTGCATCTCAGATTTAACATTGTTAAACGATCCCTTTCATACACAGCCAGGATAGTATTAGTAATGCAGCTGTGTGTGAACTAGGGTAGCCTACACTACAGTACAAAACTACATAGGTCTAGATCCAAGTCCCACATATTCATTTTCATGGGTGTAGGAAAATGAGTTTGAAAGTGTTACTACTAGGTCTATTGCGATCAAACTATAGGGCAAACTACTCACATGAATGTGCCACACTGTGAGCCACAGGTAGACAGCCAAAATATCCACAACTAGGAGACTGTGGGTCCTGCTCAAAGATGTCGCAATCATGACAATTTTGGCAGGTCCCACGCCTCATACCCCATCTTGATGCCCCGGCTTGATGCCGAGCCTAGCCCGATATGCATGCTGCATGAGCGTGCAGCTAGCGGATGCGCCGTACATACGTTCTGTTGTTATCTCTCTCTCTCTCTCACTGATTTTGAGAAGTCCATACTGCCGCCGTACCGTACTGGGACGGACGGGAGTTCATTGGACTTTTCATAATGAAATAATCCTGAATGAGCTCTCAAAACTATGCCCCGGCTTGATGCCGAGCCTAGCCCGATATGCATGCTGCATGAGCGTGCAGCTAGCGGATGCGCCGTACATACGTTCTGTTGTTATCTCTCTCTCTCTCTCACTGATTTTGAGAAGTCCATACTGCCGCCGTACCGTACTGGGACGGACGGGAGTTCATTGGACTTTTCATAATGAAATAATCCTGAATGAGCTCTCAAAACTAGCAGGAATTTCTGAAATCTGATCGCGGGATTTCATCTATTGTTCTATGTTCAACTTCAAGATATTTTATAACCCCCTTTTTTTAATTACAAAGAGATGAGAGAAAAACACCCCCTTTTTAAAGAAATCTCCGGGTGAAAGTCAAATACACCCCCTTTTTTTACATTTCTCGGGCCGGACTTTGTCGCACGAAAAGTACCCCTTTACCGGACATTTTGGCAACACGCATGCGGTCATTTCGAAACCTGAGTGGGGGGGCCGGGACTGTTAGGCATCCATAGTTAGCAAAACTAAGAGTAAGACTAAGTAATATTGTTACTCGCTGAAGAAAAATATTTTCACGTATCATCCATTATTATGTGTATTCAGTTCGTTATCTCCAAAGTAAAGTGCGGTGCACGCCTCTGCGCCCATGAATCCGCCTATGTTCAGATCTCTTTTTATCTACATGTGCATGTATTTTCAAATAAAAATTTCTTATAGTCATTTCTTGCATCTAAATCTTAACACACTGTCAAATTATCTGTTCAAATTTCTACTATTGTTTGCTTTCACTTTTACTACATATTTCTTCTTTATATAACTATTTATGCATACACATACTCCTGTATCTTTTGTATTACTTCTCTGACATTGAAGGATTAGATTACCTTCACGAAAAAAAAAAGTATATGAATGTAAAGCAGTAAATAAAGTGCAAATGAATTCATGTAAAACTGGTGTATAATTTCCTTTATATGTTATGTGTCTGTACATTACACTAGACAAAGTGATGAATGGAAAAAGAGAGAAAGAGAGGTCTTATAAACAAATATCATGAATTTAAAATGAGAAAGAGAGAAAGGGAGAGAGAGACAGAGGTCTTAGAAACAAATATGAATTCAAGAAGTGAGAAAGAGAGGGGGTCTTAGAAACAAATATCATGAATTGAGAGCTAGAGAGAGAGAGGTCTTAGAAACAAATATCAAGAAATGAGAAAGAGAGGGGGGGGGGGGGGTCTTAGAAACAAATATGAAGAGAGAGAGAGAGGCCTTAGAAACAAATATGAAGAGGGGGTTAATGAGAGAGAAAGAAAGAGGGGTCTGAGAAATACATACGAGAGAGAGAGTGGGTCGAGAGAGAGAGGTCTTAGAAAACAAATATGAATAGAGATGGGGGGGGGGGGGCGGGGGAGAAATGGGTCTTAGAAAACAAATATGAAGAGAGATGAGGGGGGGGGGGGAGGTCTTAGAAAACAAATATGAAGGGAGAGGGGTCAAGAGAATTAGAGAAATTAGGTCTTAGAAACAAATGACATGAATTTAAAAAATGAAAGACGTGATCCCACAATAATAGAAAATGGTACGAGTGCAATATTTAAATCACAGTTTATGTATTACATTACCATTACACATATTATGTCGAGTGTAGTCTGTGTATGTGTCGATATGTGTACACGTGTGTTAGGGGGGGGGGGGTCCGAATCAGCAAATGGTTTGAAAGTAGGCTACACGTCAAAAATTGAAACCCTGAAGAAGGCGGAATTAAACCACAAAAACCATAATATTATTTGGTTTCTCTCTTTCCTTACTTTGATTAATTCCTTCTCTAATTTCTCTCTTTCTTTCAAGTTAGTTTTTGTTTTCTCTCTCTGCTTATGACATTCTTTGTTTCCTCTCTGTTCTTTAATTATTTATTGTTTTTCTCTATTTCCTTCTGTTGTTATTCGTTGTTTTTCTCTCACTCGTACGTCTCGATACAAAAGTACATGTACCGCGTACCGCGACACTGGACATATAGGACGTACGTTGAGCATTGCAGAAGAGCTACGTGCGCGCGCAATATCTTGTCATGGATAGACTTTTCCCAGTCGGTTCCTTGAAATTTATTGGGAAAAGGTCCAGGCCAGGGTGTAAAACGCAAAGTCGCCGGCCGGTGCCAGCCGGCCAAAGTTTTGAACATGCCCAAAACTTTCGCCGGGTCCCACCGGGTGTAAATAAGCGCCAACGCCCTATTAACGTGTTGCCCGCTTTGATAACGAACCACCGTGTGCCCTCGCCGTTCTCCACCGTCCGCAGACATTTTCGCGCACGGTGGCACACGGTATGCCTACACGGCAGAGTGTGAGAGTCACCTAAGGTTGTGGTATAGAAAGCATTAGAAAGAGGGAGGAATAGGGAGGCCACACCGCCCATGATTAATGCCCATGCGAGCCTGAAATCTAAGATTATGTGGGGGTAATTTGGGATAGCCTAAAATGAGTTTGGCTGTGACACTAGTGTGCCCTTCATGTATTATATCCTCAATCACAAAATGCACATTACCATATACTCCTGAACCCTGCCCAAATCATCAAAAACAATTTTCGTGGAAAATATAGGACATTATAATGTCAATAATAATTGGGAATTTAGAAAATTATTTCGTATGAATTATAGCTTTCTGATCGAGTTGCCAAGTAGTATTTGTCTTTAAGACTCAGATTTATAATTTATCCCATTTCCCAAACCATTTTGATCTGGTTCTTTGATCTTTCTACTTTTATTATAAATAAATTACGGGGTTAATTGTATTGAAAAAAGCTTCAATATGAAAGCATTTAGTATTGACTTACCAGCTGGTAGGACGCTGAGTGTAAACGAACAATCTGTGTTAGTCAGTCCATTATTATCAGTCACAGTGTAGGTAACTGTGATTGGATTGTTAACAGAGACTTCAACTCCAGATTGATGGTCAGAGACAATGGATTGAATCCCAGCTGCATCAGTAGCTATTGGTGGTGTCCATATGAAGAAAGTGGTAGTAGTGCCAACAGGAACAGTGACTGTCTTGTCTGCGGGACATGCACTGACAACTGGAATGGTCGTATCCGCTGTAATACCAATATCATGCAAGAAAAGTGTTTAAAATAAATTCATATTTATATTAGTCTGAATATTTTGCCTTTGACCATAACATCAATCACAATAAAAAAATATTTGTTAATGAATTTATTTGGAAATCTTCATGACCGAAGTCATGTTCTTTTTCTAATCCTTAGAAAACAGTCAATACCTACAGTACCTTCTTGTCCGACGCTGAGGGCAAAAGAACAGTCTGTGTTTGTCAGTCCATTATTATCAGTCACAGTGTATGTAACTGTGATTGAATCGCCAACAGAGACTACAACTCCAGGCTGATGGTCAGAGACAATGGATTGAATCCCAGCTGCATCAGTAGCTGTTGGTGGTGTCCATGTGAAGGAATTGGTAGTAGTGCCAACAGGAACAGTGATTGTCTTGTCTGAGGGACATGCACTGACAGCTGGAGGATCTGTATCCGCTGCAATACCAAGATAATGCAAGGAAAACATTACAATTTGATCCATAGGCGTGTTATAACCCCACAGTGTCTACAACTTTGATTATCTTCATGCCGACAAAAGATAAAAGGTGTGAATATAATGAAAAAAATGAACTTCGTGATTACTAGCGCTCTAAAGCTCATAATTTCTAACTTGATGAAAACTACTTTTGTCTTTGTCTTTGTTGTAATCAGCTAATGTAACTCTTGCATACAAGTACATGTTCGTGTTTTGGCTACCCGTCTCCTTTCATGATACGCAAGGCAATTTGTTCATATTTATGGAGGGATTTAATTTCAAAAGGTACAGTTTTGTTAAAGGTGAAGGTAAAGGGCACTCATTTTCTAGAAGGTGGAAATTGGTCAATAAAATAATGAGCCACATATAAGAATATATGAAATGAAGTAAAATATGAACAATACCTTCTTGTAGGACGGTTAGAGTAAAAGAACAGTCTGTGTTAGTCAGTCCATTATTATCAGTCACGGTGTAGGTAACTGTGATTGAATCGCCAACAGAGACTACAACTCCAGACTGATGGTCAGAGACAATGGATTGAATCCCAGCTGCATCAGTAGCTGTTGGTTGGGTCCATGTGAGGGACTTGGTAGTAGTGCCAACAGGAACAGTGATTGTCTGGTCTGAGGGACATGCACTGACAACTGGAATGGTCGTATCCGCTGAAATACCAAGATCATGCAAGACTAACATTCATGATAAATTCACTTATATATATATATATCGGTGGGAAGATTCTGCTTTATACCTTAACATCAATAAGAATAAAAAGTCCCATTCTGAACCAAATTCTTAATTTTTGAAATCTTCTTGAACAAATTCATGTTCTTTTTCTATAATTCTTAGAAAACAGTCAATACCTACCTTCTTGTCCGACGCTGAGGGCAAAAGAACAGTCTGTGTTAGTCAGTCCATTATTATCAGTCACAGTGTATGTAACTGTGATGGTATTGCCAACAGAGACTACAACTCCAGGCTCATGGTCAGAGACAATGGATTGAATTCCCGCTGCATCAGTAGCTGTTGGTGGTGTCCATATGAAGGAATTGGTAGTAGTGCCAACAGGAACAGTGATTGTCTGGTCTGAGGGACATGCACTGACAACTGGAATGGTCGTATCCGCTGAAATACCAAGATCATGCAAGACTAACATTCATGATAAATTCACTTATATATATATATATCGGTGGGAAGATTCTGCTTTATACCTTAACATCAATAAGAATAAAAAGTCCCATTCTGAACCAAATTCTTAATTTTTGAAATCTTCTTGAACAAATTCATGTTCTTTTTCTATAATTCTTAGAAAACAGTCAATACCTACCTTCTTGTCCGACGCTGAGGGCAAAAGAACAGTCTGTGTTAGTCAGTCCATTATTATCAGTCACAGTGTATGTAACTGTGATGGTATTGCCAACAGAGACTACAACTCCAGGCTCATGGTCAGAGACAATGGATTGAATTCCCGCTGCATCAGTAGCTGTTGGTGGTGTCCATATGAAGGAATTGGTAGTAGTGCCAACAGGAACAGTGATTGTCTGGTCTGAGGGACATGCACTGACAACTGGAATGGTCGTATCCGCTGAAATACCAAGATCATGCAAGACTAACATTCATGATAAATTCACTTATATATATATATATCGGTGGGAAGATTCTGCTTTATACCTTAACATCAATAAGAATAAAAAGTCCCATTCTGAATCAAATTCTTAATTTTTGAAATCTTCTTGAACAAATTCATGTTCTTTTTCTATAATTCTTAGAAAACAGTCAATACCTACCTTCTTGTCCGACGCTGAGGGCAAAAGAACAGTCTGTGTTAGTCAGTCCATTATTATCAGTCACAGTGTATGTAACTGTGATGGTATTGCCAACAGAGACTACAACTCCAGGCTCATGGTCAGAGACAATGGATTGAATTCCCGCTGCATCAGTAGCTGTTGGTGGTGTCCATATGAAGGAATTGGTAGTAGTGCCAACAGGAACAGTGATTGTCTGGTCTGAGGGACATGCACTGACAACTGGAATGGTCGTATCCGCTGAAATACCAAGATCATGCAAGACTAACATTCATGATAAATTCACTTATATATATATATATCGGTGGGAAGATTCTGCTTTATACCTTAACATCAATAAGAATAAAAAGTCCCATTCTGAACCAAATTCTTAATTTTTGAAATCTTCTTGAACAAATTCATGTTCTTTTTCTATAATTCCAAGAAAACAGTCAATACCTACCTTCTTGTCCGACGCTGAGGGCAAAAGAACAGTCTGTGTTAGTCAGTCCATTATTATCAGTCACAGTGTATGTAACTGTGATGGTATTGCCAACAGAGACTACAACTCCAGGCTCATGGTCAGAGACAATGGATTGAATTCCCGCTGCATCAGTAGCTGTTGGTGGTGTCCATATGAAGGAATTGGTAGTAGTGCCAACAGGAACAGTGATTGTCTGGTCTGAGGGACATGCACTGACAACTGGAATGGTCGTATCCGCTGAAATACCAAGATCATGCAAGACTAACATTCATGATAAATTCACTTATATATATATATATCGGTGGGAAGATTCTGCTTTATACCTTAACATCAATAAGAATAAAAAGTCCCATTCTGAACCAAATTCTTAATTTTTGAAATCTTCTTGAACAAATTCATGTTCTTTTTCTATAATTCCAAGAAAACAGTCAATACCTACCTTCTTGTCCGACGCTGAGGGCAAAAGAACAGTCTGTGTTAGTCAGTCCATTATTATCAGTCACAGTGTATGTAACTGTGATGGTATTGCCAACAGAGACTACAACTCCAGGCTCATGGTTAGAGACAATGGATTGAATTCCCGCTGCATCAGTAGCTGTTGGTGGTGTCCATGTGAAGGAATTGGTAGTAGTGCCTACAGGAACAGTGATTGGCTGGTCTGCGGGACATGCACTGACAACTGGAATGGTCGTATCCGCTGAAATACCAAGATAATGCAACGAAAACAATAAAATTTGATCCACAGGCGTGTTGTCTAACCACATTGTCTACAACTTTGATTATTTTAATTCCGACAAAAGATAAAAGGTGTGGATATAATGAAAAGAATTAACTTCGTGATTAATAGTAGCGCTCTAAAGCTCATAATTCCTAACTTGATGAAAACTACTTTTGTCTTTGTCTTTGTTGTAATCAGCTAAATTAGAAACTCTTGCATACAAGTACATGTTCGTGTTATGACTTCCCATCTCCTTCCATGATACGCAAGGCAATTTGTTCATATTTATGGAGGGATTTAACTTCAAAGGGACAGTTTTGTTAAAGGTGAAGGTAAAGGGCACTCATTTTCTAGAGTGTGTAAATTGGTCAATGAAATAATGAGCCACATATAAGATAAAACCTTGTAATATTAAATATTAGAGCAATCGCATGAGTACAACAAATTAAAAATGATATACCTTAGAAATAGTTCATTATATGAAATGAAGCAAAATATGTCCAATACCTTCTTGTAGGACGCTAAGAGTAAAAGAACAGTCTGTGTTAGTCAGCCCATTATTATCAGTCACAGTG
Source organism: Strongylocentrotus droebachiensis (assembly GCA_035222895.1). NCBI lineage: Eukaryota > Metazoa > Echinodermata > Echinoidea > Camarodonta > Strongylocentrotidae > Strongylocentrotus > Strongylocentrotus droebachiensis. Next base: position 106,516 of record JAVYIG010006273.1, on the reverse strand, counting down.
TATGTAACTGTGATTGGATTGTCAACAGAGACTACAACTCCAGACTGATGGTCAGAGACAATGGATTGAATCCCAGCTGCATCAGTAGCTGTTGGTGGTGTCCATGTAAAGGAATTGGTAGTAGTGCCTACAGGAACAGTGATTGGCTGGTCTGCGGGACATGCACTGACAACTGGAATGGTCGTATCCGCTGAAATACCAATATCATGCAAGAAAAGTATTTAAAATAAATTCATATTTATATCAGTCTGAATATTCTGCTTTTGACCATAACATCAATAAAAAATAAAAGTCAATTTTTGAATTAAATTCTTAATTTTGAAATCTTCTTAAATAATTTTTTTTTAACTTCCCATTTTTTTTCTCGATACCTACCTTCTTGTCCGACGCTGAGGGCAAAAGAACAGTCTGTGTTAGTCAGTCCATTATTATCAGTCACAGTGTATGTAACTGTGATGGGATTGTCAACAGAGACTACAACTCCAGGCTGATGGTCAGAGACAATGGATTGAATCCCAGCTGCATCAGTAGCTGTTGGTGGTGTCCATGTGAAGGAATTGGTAGGAGTGCCAATAGGAGCTGTTAATGTTTGGTCAGGGGGACAGGAGTGGACTTCTGGCAGGGTGGCATCCACTGAAAGATCAAAATGACGTTTTTGTATATGATTTAATAATAATAATAATAATATTCGGCTCTTGTAGCGCATATCACATATCTCTTCCAAAGAGGTTCTTTTTAATTGAAACTCAATTATCAAACTATTGTGTAGTTTTGTTTAAAATGAATTATTATTATTTCTTTCTTGCAACCAAACGTTGGATTTCAAAAACAACAAACAAACAGATAATATCAATGCTAGAAATAATTTACACAATGAAAGTGTAGAGTTTGATAGATAATAGATAAATAACAAGTTTTAGCTACATCAATCTATTACACAATATCAAATAAATCTGTTAGCTTATGGCATAGGCCTACCTATAGCACTCAAGGTTAGTGAAAAATTGCAGGAATTATTTCAAAATGTGATGAGGACCCGGGGGGATGGGGTACTCACATATTAAAACATACGGGGTGTGCCGCTCTAATGGGTCATTTTTTTCTTCAAAAAATCCCTAAACATATGTCCCATTTTTAACAAAAATATCCCTAAACATGGGTCCGTTTTTCAAAATTTCCAAAGAAAAATTGCGAAAAATGGGCTTTACTTCGAGAAAAATCTCCCAAAATGACCCCTTAAAAATGTGTAGGGTTTCGTGGCTTCAGTGGCACACCCCCATCCAAACCAAATCTGAGTACCCCCTCCCCCTCCCGGATGAGGAAAAAGAGGAAGAATTTGAATATCACTTCAGATAGTCCTATCAGCATGATAACAACAATTAGTGTAAGATTGTTGAATCAAAACTTAATGTGACAGGTAGCAAATCGGTGTGCAATTTGAATCACAACAAGGAATAGAAACCACAATTTCGCTACTATAGCTACTACTGATATTTACATATAGACACCAGGAAATGAAGCTATTATTTTGATTTGATTTTATTTTATTTGATTAATTTTTCGACTCAAATATTCATAAGCTTAAAGGAAATATATAAACTATACAGTATAACAAGATATAATAGAACAAATCAATCATACCTGGAAGTAACGAAATACGTTCGTAATAAACTAAGTTAACAGCGTTTATTTAAGTTTGAGAATAAGACAAATATTTTAAATTGCTTTATTTAACTAAGAGGGAAAAAAGTGAATCTCAGAAGAGATAGGTCTGTTGAGCGAGATTCCCAGTATCAATACATATATCATATTTATACTTATTATCGCGGAAGAGGTTTACGGTACACCATGTGTAAAGTCCTCGAGGGACTGAGGAAAGTAGATAGAAAAATAGAAGTGAGATGGAAAGGCGAGAAAGTGGAGGTTGGAAGGAAGAGTATCTTTCGGAAGTGAGTATAGTCCTGAAAAGGACTGTAAACCAGAAAGTTGTAGGCAGGATGAGAGGTTTGAGTAGAAGACTGGATTGAGTTGGAGAGTTGAGTAGGCGAGTAGAGTTACAGAGCAGGAGCAGGAGAGTAGACTCGACGTTTCGGACAGGTTGACTGTCCGTCTTCAGGAGTGTCCGTCTTCGTCTTCACTCTTGAAGACGGACAGTCAACCTGTCCGAAACGTCGAGTCTACTCTCCTGCTCCTGCTCTGCAACTCTACTCGCCTACTCAACTCTCCAACTCAATCCAGTCTTCTACTCAAACCTCTCATCCTGCCTACAACTTTCTGGTTTACAGTCCTTTTCAGGACTATACTCACTTACGAAAGATACTCTTCCTTCCAACCTCCACTTTCTCGCCTTTCCATCTCACTTCTATTTTTCTATCTACTTTCCTCAGTCCCTCGAGGACTTTACACATGGTGTACCGTAAACCTCTTCCGCGATTATTCATACCACCATGCAAACCTTCAAACATCATCTTATACTTATTAGTTCTGCATTTAGGTAGAATCTATGCATATCTTTCCTGAGGGTGTATCGTGTTTCCCTTTGGACGGGAAGGAGATAGTTTAACTTATGATCAGAGCACTGGAATGCTCTGTCTAATGAATTGATTAGTAAAATACTTTGTGAAGATCTTCCTGCAGAATATGGGTTAATAACATTTAATCATGATTATTGATAAATATTTGTTGAATATTGTACAATATGAATGCTTTTTTAATGTCTATAGTATCTTTTAATTTACATATTCATCTAATGTATATATTTGCTTACAACAGAAATGTCCTAACGTTGGTGCGAAGTAAAACTACTAATATTGGTAATTCAGTGATTTCATGTCGTAATTTTGGTGTATGGAACAGGCCCAACATTGACAATGCAAGCTATGCTAATTGTCGGCTCTATTTTAAGCCTATCTGCACTAGGTTAGCCAAGAGGGATTAGACCTCTCTGCGTGGTCACTGACAGGTGGTTATCTCATCAGATCAGCTCTAAATTAACATAAAAAAACGGGATCATGGGGGATCAACAGGCATTGTTGGATATATAGAGGGCGCAAGTAGCTACAAGTAAGCATTCCCGCTTTAAGGAATGTAGCCATGCCGATATCTCTTAAATAATATGGTAATACACATGTAAATGCATGAATGAATGAAATGAATTAATCGAGTATGAATCATTCACCCATCAGCTCGATTAAGTCAACATGCTCTTTAATGAATGTCATTAACTTGAGTACCATTCTTCAACAACAGATTGAAGGGAAAGTCAACCCTGTATATTAATTTTAGTTCTCAGTGGTCTATTTCGTTAAAAAGTCCTCGCTTATGAATATTTAATGAAAATAAAACAAGGTATGAATGATTGAATGAAGTGAACGAAGTTTTTTTCTTCTATATGACTGAAAACGAAGAAAGATAATGAATAAATGAATGCATTCATGAATGTATGGATGGATGAAATAATAAATTATTTAATCATTACAAACATTCTTATTTAGCTAATCAAATAATAATACAAATAATATTTACCTGCTGATGACGTTGTCTGGCCAGGCATTTTGGTCGTATCAGTCAAACCTAACAAACATTAAAACAAATTGATGATAATCCATTCAGACATTCTATCAACTCATATGCTCTTCGTCATCTATTAAAATGATCCAGTTTTAGCTACCAGAAAAATTCATTTGTCTTTCCCGAAAGGTATAGTATAGTCTGATACATGCTAAAAGATAAAGGAAATAACTCAAGACAGAAGAAAAGTATGGAGTTTTTTTCATGTTTAAAACCTGCTATACAGCTTAGCACGAGAGACTCACATCTCCCTGGCATAACGTAATATAATAATTAAGTTTATCCCATCACTTTTGTTGTTCTTGACGGCCCTTCAAATACCATTACCTCTAAAATTACCAGGTACCCATTTACACCTGGGTGGAGGGTGGCAAATGTGGATTAATGCCTTGACAAAAGGGTGTTAGTGCCGGGCTGGGATTTGAACCCTCAACCCTTGGATTGAGAGTCAAGTGAACGAATCACTATACCACGACACCTCCATAATTATGACACATGATCATAGAGGTATTTACAAGACATTCTCTGATATATATATGCCGGGATACTAGTGGGAAATTTGTCGCGTCCCTTTACACTAAAAAATATTAAGTATATAGATGCATAACCTTCCATGATTATGAATAGTTTAGCAAAAGTAGGAATGCGAATAGCCGCTTATTTATCATGAGAATTCTTATGAACAAAGGAAATTTCAATAGTACCTGGAAATTTATGTAACGCTGACGAATAATCTCAATATAGCATGAATAATTTAAAACGTATGTAAAACGTATGACTAAATGCTTGTACATAATTATATTCCGCGGTAAACTGCCGAGGTTCACCGCCATCAGTTGATTAGTACCTTAAATGCAAACTGATACGAATAATTATTCAGCAAAAGGTGCAATGACTAAGGCCTTTTCAAACAGTGAATACACCAAAACGGTAGAGAAAGTGTATACCCACTTTCAATTAACCTTCTGATAGATGTCGGTTTAAGCCCTAGCAACGGACGCTCTCAGGGTAACATAACAACGACGACCACTTACGTGTTTCACATCTCTGTCCGGTGAATCCAGCGATACATTGACAGACGAAACCCGTCATCGTGTCCTCACACCAACCGTGTTTACATGGCTCGTCTAAACAGTCTACAGTGGTCGAGATGGAAAAATAGAAATTTAGAAAAAATACAGAAATAGTTGAGAATGTACATCCTACCCAGAATGGTTCTGGTGAGTTAAAATTTACACATAATAATACAAATGCTAAAAATATTAATAATTTTAATACTAATGATAATATTTAAAAAAAAAAAATAACAATAATAATAATGATAATAATGATTTTGAAAATATACATAATTAACAAAAAACAATAATAATAATAAATTTATATCACGCACGTATCCATCCTGAGATATGCTCAAGGCGCCTGCAAGGTAGTATTACTTATTACCCTGGCTCTAGTCCAGCTGCCCTACGCGCCAAAAGACATTGATCTGCATTTGCCACACTCCACCCAGGTGAAGTAAATGGGTACCTGGTAGGAATTTATTCCTTGAAACGCAGCGCGCGTAACAGCTGCACTGCTATAAAGCCAGGGTAATTAGAGCGCTTAGAGACTTCTGATAAAGTAAGTGTTAGGCGCTATATAAGTAAGGATGATTATTATTATTATAAATTTATACCAAGTACCCATTTACTACACCTTGGTGGAGAGTGGCAATTATGGACTGATGTCTTTTCGAAAGACGAAAAGGCCTGGAATATACTCAGAGAATATTTGTAAAAATAATCGCACAAAAACAAAACAATATCAAAGAAAATGATGATCGTCAAAAGTATCAAAATTCTCCTTCCTTCATTGAGTTGATTAAAGGTCAGTGGCATGCACTGGTGGATTGTACAGTCAGGGGATTGTAGATCACATTCGGTTCGAATCCCACTCTTAATCTTACATCTAACTGACGCGTCCATTGGTATTGAACAGTCTTGATCTATAATGGGTCAATTTGAATCCTAAAGGGAAAAGATTCCTAAATGAAAGCCTGAACAATTATATGCTCGGTGAAAATAAAGCAATGTGAGTTTTATCGCAGTAGAGTACCTGTAAAGTAGCTGCGCCTTAAAATGTAAATGCATTTAAAGGTATTGTTTAACAATGTTTCCAGTTTTACACATCTGAGATGCATTGCCCTACGTGATATCAGTGTCTATGATATGGTGTAATATTGAAGCCCTACACAAATTGCGCTTTAAAATGATCATGAAGTGCTTCAAAAAAGTAAAAATCTTTGAGTGACCGGTTTTACCATACTCATTTTCTTTAGTAGACTAAAGTGTTAGACTAAAGTGTTATAACAAAAAACCGTTGGGAAAACGGTTTGTAAATTTTCGAATTCCAATTATAAATTTCTTGATAGTCAACCATGCACTCGACTTGTAAAAGTCATGGGATTCCTGATTGACCTAAAGGTATATAGTTATGATTCCAGCATGAGCTAAATCCAGGACTTTATTTAAAATCTGAGGGAAAGATACCCGATCCCTTTAAAGATACTATGTCCCTTTTGCAGCCAACATCAAATTCTGTAGAACTTTGCAGGAATTATGAATATGTCATGTATGTCCTATTTGTGAAATTTTAACGTGAGCAGTGTCCTAATATTCAAATTATGCAAGGAAACCCGTTTAATTGCTAGACTTCACTGTCAGACACTGTTGAGTGAATGACTGGCTTTTTTTTTTATCTTCCTTGGTAATATCATACATAAAATGGGCTGTAAAGGGTACATGAGCATTTGTCTACATCAATAACCCACTTCTTGTAATGGCCAAAATGAAACTGATTGAATCTTTGCGCAGCACAAAACGTACGTAATATTTACTGGCTCTATAGCAGTCGATTCGACAACGAATAATCGTTATTTTCCCACTTAAAGACATTTTCAAGCCCCCCCCCCTTTTTTTGTTAGGGAAGTTCTAATTAGTTTTATCTTTCAAATGCCGTTGGAATTGAACCTTTTCATTTATTTGGCCTGCAAATGGGACATAGTACATTTAAATGATAGGAAAAAGAGCATTCTATGGAAACAAAATAAGGAAAGAATGAGATATAGAAAAGGGCATACTTATTTCAATTTAAATAAAAACTTGTTGTCACCTTTACTGCTAGATTAACCCTGAAATCCTTGGGATCAAACGCAATATTGTTAATTAGCAGGAGATCAATCGTGAAAATCGTAATATTGGCCCGGGTTTTCCGGAAGGCTATACCGTGAAGTCTAATGAAACCCAGTGAGTGGAACGAATTATTTTCCTGGCGCCTAATTAACTTGTTAATACCATTAAGTATAGTATTATAAGTTGTAAAGGTATTTCATTTAATTTTTTTTCTCCACTGGTTTTCGTAATAGGTTTGAGTTAAAAAAAGGCTTCGTCAGGGACGCTTTTAATCGATGCATTATACAGAAGTATGTCATGTGAGACGAACTTGAACGGTATATGAAAACATAGAGAGGGCTCAGGATGAAGAAATGATTGATTAAAATTACCTTTGATAATTTGCAATAGGAAATTGTTAAATTTCGATATTTTCATAAGGGCGTGAACAAAGGCTATTTGGGGTCAAAAATTTGAAATTCAAAAAATAGATTAACAATTAAAGAAAAACTATATTCAGCTGTTGAGCTAATTAACATGAAATGAGAGACCACTCTCAAACACACAAACACACACACACTGTCTCTCTCTCTCTCTCTCTCCTTTAATCTAGTTCTCTCTTGCTATCTCTTTATCACTCCCTACTATATTCTTTTAATCATGCTCATTACTTTCCGTTGAATACTTTCGTTTCTTGTCTAACTCCAGCGCAAATAAATTGTCACTTTCATCTGTAGAATTTTGTTCTTCTCCATAATAATGTGGGATTTTTCTTAAATAAATTCTTAGTTATTACACTATTTACTGTGAATACCAGGGGTGGCGATCCGGGGGACGGGGGGGGGGGGGGCGGCGGGGGGACGGGGGGACGGGGGGACACGTCCTCCCTCAATTGAAAAAGTGCAAACAAATGTATAGCAACTACTGAATAATGATTGCAGCAAACTTTTAGGCTCTGGAGGGCTCAAGAGTGCAGCGTTTAGACTAATATAAATGCAACAAAAATATCTCGCTCGGTCGCTACGCTCCCTCGAATAACATCCTTGTAAAAATTCCGTCCCCCCCGGTCATGAAAAGAAATCGTCGCCCCTGGTGAATACATACCTGAAAATCTACAGACTCGTTTCCCTGGTGGTATTGCATTATTCTTGTTCCTTTGAGAACACGCAGCAGGTGACAAGGTCGGGATCAGTTTGGGTATGGTCTGTAACATGCCCATCTCGGGATGTTCTCTCTCAGAACATACTTCAAACATTGGTAAGGTGTAGTTGAGATGGTAGCCATCCTCACAGGGGCTTTGCTTCACAGCTCGAACAATATTTACTGTACAAAAGAGTTGAATAACGAAATATATCATCTGAATAGGCTCCATTATTTATATACTTAAATGAGAATTTGAATTCATTGACGTCACCATGGTCATTTAATTAACTATATAAAGACATTTGCCCTATTTGCGATGCACTCTTTCATAAATAAAACAAAAATATGATATAAACTCGAGTTTTGTAGATTAAGACAATTTTTTTCCCTTCAAAATTACAAGTGACTATCATGATATTACAGAAAATCGATAATAGTTTCGCTTTCGAAGATAATTGAATTGGTGTATGAAAAACCGGTGAACCGTATTTCATCAACTTCAAACAAGTTTTCGCCATCGGAAGTTCACTGCTGTCATTTTTAAATATGATGGGAACAATACATGAAAATGATAATACTGAGAACAAAGAACGCTCCAGGAAGTTAGGATATATCAAAACGTATTACATCTCAAAGGATTACCCCAAAAAAATAACATTCGTGGCTTTGCTCCCAGTTATTTATTATTACCATTAAATAAAAATTTAACGCAGTGAAAAAAGGGAGGAAATATTTTATGTTTTTTTTAATTAGCTAACAAGTTTAGATATAACAGTATAATGTGCAGATTTTGTTATCTGCCCCAGGCGCCATAATTCCTAGATACGCCGCTGGGAGATGGGCTTGAGTTTTTTTGGTTTTTTTGTTGTTGTATTAATAGAAAGAGAAGATAAAAATGTTCATAAGGTGTAAATGTATCAAAGCAAACAAAAGTTATGTCTATCTATTCCATTTTATCATTTAAGTAAAACTAGGTAAAGAATGTTTATCACCTACCTGTTGTTAAACACGCAAGCGTGTTAAGAAATAACACGATTCGTACCATGTCGACTTTCTAGGAAAACAAAACAGAGAAAACAATATTTATTCGATGAATCTTTTGCAATAGAAAAAATGTTTATGAAATATGTATTTACTTAGACACGGAAGGAACGATGATTTCAGCGATGGTTTGCTACTCTACGCTATACCTTAAGATTAAATAGGGGGACAATGTATTTGGGGGTTAAATTTGGAACTCATAATCTGACATCTATTTCTGCTATGATCCGGAGAATTTTACATTAATAGTAAACATTGAATTAAAGGTGGGATAGGGAGCAAAGAAAAAAATAAAGCAGATTGGACAAAATAAAATTTGTAGTATAAGTGCATAAAATTTGGCGAACCTGTGTGATATACTGTCACTGTCGTAGCCAGTTCTGCCCGCCGGCAACTTCAAGATATTGAGTGATGTATTTCCTTTTCCCGAGTGGATGCAAGAATAGATTATTCTGTGTTTATCCTATGATACGATCGGCTGCGAAAACAAGTCAATTACCGTATAGAATAGATCACGCTGATATGATGCAATGGCAATCATCAACCAGGCTTAGCTAACCAGAAGAGATGCATGGCTAATCACGCAACCATCTCTATTCGACGTGACAATACAGGTGACTCGCTAATCAAACACGCACTCACACGCACTTACACAAAACCGCACACACCCACTTATGCGCGCCCTACTTTCCAAATAGGCTAATATTTTTCCAATCAACATCTATCCGTTATTCTGCTTACAGAGCTGAAACGGATAATTTAATGAACATACATTTTATCGAAGCACAGATTGAAATCGAGATTAATCATTTCCGTTTTGAATTTGTGAACTGTTTACACAGTTCAACTTCAGATGTGTATCCTTAATTACTGTACATCTTCTTTCGCAGCATAATTATATACCGGGGGGGGGGGGGGGGGGTAACATCACCCTAAAAATGTTTACGGGGGTCTCAATGCCCCTCAATAGCCACTCCGATTTCAATGATTGTAGAAATTTTTTCTAATCTATATTAATGGACTAATTCCATCATTCTGATTTTAAAGAAGTTCAGTACTTCCTTATTATAGTGTTATGAAACAAATATTTGTAACATTTACTCAAAAAAATAATTCATGTAATTCATGAAATTAGAATAACTTTTTACATTTTGACTATTAATCAAGGCCATGTTAGGGATGTCTATCAGTGATTTATTTAGAAATAATCAATACAATTGTGCTCCATTTGTAGTTATCATTTGCTGTCATTTTTTTCTGCGTAAGTTGAAAAGTTTCCAGGTAGATGCAACGACCCTGTTCTACAATTCAATAACAAAGAGTGCCCTGCTTTTCAATATTATATGTTCATTTAGCAATCTCTCAAAGCAGCACGACCGTGCGAAATTGGAAAGGCCACGTACAATAGCACAGCGCATAATTGGGGTTGTCGAGTCTCATTGTACTGAGCAAATTATTGATAAGGTCTGTGCAATCATGAAAGACAATACCCATCCACTTCATTTTTGTTCTTCATTTAATTGATCTGGTATCCGACTTCGCCCCCACCCCAACCAGCCTTTCACGATTCAGATATTCATTTGTACCCGACTCCAGGCGCGGATCCAGGATTTCTTAGGGGGGGGGGGGGGGCAAATTTGAAATTATGCGAGCCAAATATTGGTATATAATGGTGACCAGCAATGGCGTAATGAGCAAAAATATTGGGGGTGGGGCAGAAATAAATATCCGCATCACCCCACTCTTACATGCAGGCCCCGCTGAACGTTCTTCAAAGTGGGTGGGGGAGGCTTAAGTATTTACGATCAGGTAGAGCGTAGCATAAATTGGCGTGGGGTCTAGGGGGCAAAATCCGGCGGGGATCAAGGGGCGCAGACACCGGATGCTCAGGGGGTATGGACATTTAATTACAGTCAGATGAGCATATGTTGATACCTTATTCATGACACTGGCAGGTCATTAATTATTAGCGTGGGGTCCAGGGTGATAAGCCCCCTGAAACTCAGGGATTTGAGGCATTTTATAACGGTCAGATATTATTCAGGGGCCCGTTTTAGGCCCCTGGTCGGGTCGAGGGGGCGGAGCCCCAGAAAGCTCAGGGGTTTTAGGCATTAAATTATGGTCAAATAAGCATCTTGGGGCCCGCCTTATGGCCCTAGGTGGGGTCAAGGGGGCAGAGCCCTCGGAAACGCAGGGGTTTGAGGCAATTTAATTACGGTTAGAAGAGCATATTTTTATACCTTATTTGTGACACTGGCACGACACTAATTGGCGTGGGGTCCAGGGGGTGGAGCCCACAGAAGCTGGGGGGGGGGGGGGTTTACGCATTTTATAACGGTCAGATAAGCAGTCAGGGGCCCGTCTAAGAACCCGTGTTGGGGTCGAGGGGGCGGAGGCCCCTGAAACTCGGGGATTTTGGGGATTTAATTACGGTCAGATGAACATAATTTTAATCATTTTGTGACACTGGTAGGACACTAATTGGCGTGAGGTCCAGGGACGGAGCTCCCAGAAACTCGGGAGTTTTAGGCAATAAATTACCGTCAAATGAGCATCCAGGGGCCCACCTTAGGGTCCTAGGTGGGGTCTAGGGGGCTGAGCCACTGGAAGGTCAGGGGTTTTAGGCATTTAATTACGGTCAGATGAGCATATTTTGATACCTTATTATTTCGTGACACTGGCAGGTCACTTATTGACGCGGGGTCCAGGGGACGGAGCCCCCAGAAGCTCAAGGGTTTTAGGCATTAAATTAAGGCAGATAAGTATCCAGGGGCCGCCTTAGGGCCCTTGATTGGGTCCAGGGGGCAGAACCCCCGAAAGCTCAGGGGTTGTAGGCGTTTAATTACGGTCAGATGAGGATTTCTCTGATACCTTATTATTTTGTGACACTGGCAGGTCACTTATTGACGTGGGGTCCAGGGGGCGAACTTTTTTTTTCCTACGAACTTTTATACCTGGCGCATGCTCACATACGAACTGTTATACTTGACGCATGCAAGGAGGTCACAAACAATTAGACTTTGATTATTTATTGCTTTGCCTCACTATTTATAATGGTAAAAAACTAAATAAACCGAGATTTGGACCCTCACGGCAACTTGAGCTAACGATGAGTTGATGAAAGATTGCTTTGTATAATTACTATCACCCTATTGACCGCCCTACCGGATTCCACGTGCGCATGCGCTGGTTTCCTTCGCGAGTGCGCATGCGCAGGTTCCCCTCGCGAGCTCAAAGTTCGTAGGAAAAAAAATTTAGCGTCCAGGGGACGCCAAGACTGTCGGCCTGAAGAATTCAGGAATCACTAAGATACTACAAATAGTCCTTTGTGACACCATTAAAATGGTGAAGGCCTTTATGGCCAGATAAGCCTTGCCTCCCCAGGCCTCCCACGGCTGACAGACAATTGAACGTATGGCTCACTTATTGTAATAGAAGTTCAATATCAGGTGAATAATCGTATATACATGTTCACATAAGTTATGATAAGTTCAAGTAACAATGTATTTATATATTTATGCTCATACTTTGTTATTGACTCACTACCTGTCGGTTAAAGGGAAGGCGGTTGTTTATGAATGATCGTGCTGTGTTCGGAACTTTGTTTCACTCAGGGCGATTGGTAAACATCGCAAGAAAGTCACAATAAGAAGGTTCCAATACTATGGACTTTGAAACAGTGCAGGGAACACTGTCGGGAACTGATGGGGTAATGTAACCGAAACCCCGGGGGGAATTCTGCCAACCAGGGTAAGGATCAATAAGTGTGTAAGGATCCATTACCATGGACAATTTGAAACAGTGAAGGGAAGCTATCGGGAACTGATGGGGTAATGTAACAAAAACCCCGGGAGGGAATTCGACTCAACAATGTTAGCGATCAATTTAAGTGTTAGGATCCAAGAACCTATACCATGTAACAATGTTTTTATATTTTCCAAGAATTCGTTCATCCATGAAATGCGTGGCAAAAAGCGCATACAACGCATTAAGGGAAATCGCACTAGCCTGTCAGTCACATGAAACCACATTCTCTATGAAAGCGCTAAGCGAAAAGAGGATGCTGACATCGGGGGAAGATATCCATCAAAAGCCACTCCGTTATAAGCTCATTTTTGCCGAAGCCTCCCCCCTCCCCCCCCCCCCAGATGTACACCTTGTTGGCGGAAAAAAATTGCAACTGATCTTCCCTACCTTTCTTCTTTCCCTTTTTTTCTTTCCCTTTCTCTCCTCTTTCCTTCTCTCTCTCTCTTGTATATGTTTACTGGGGGAGGGGGAGGCAAGGGCCTTTCGACCCCCCCCCCCCGATCCACACGTTGTTGGCGGGAAAATTGCAACTGATATCCCTCTACTTTTCTTTTTTCCTCCTTTTTTTCCCCTTCTCTTTATCTTTTCTTTTCCTTTTTTCTTTCCCTTTCCTTCCTTCTCTCATATTTTGTTGATGGGGGGGGGGGGGGGGGGGGAGGAGGCAAGGCCCTTTCGCCCCCACCCCCGATCTCCTACTTCCCCTTCTTTTCTTCTTCCTTTTCTTTCTTTCCCTTTCTCTCCTCTTTCCCTTTCCCTTTTTTTTCTCTCTCTCTCTCTCTCTCTTTTTTTTGTGGGGGGGGGGGGGGCAAGGCCCGCTCGGCCTCCCTGGATCCGCTCCTGGTGGGGGTACAAACCCTTCCCCCACCGGTCAGGATATTGGCGGTAAAATTGCGCTGCTATCGGGAAGATGAGGAAAGGGGGAGGGGGAAAATGAGAGGGAAAGGGAAAGAAGAAAAAAAAGGAAAAGAAAGGAAAGAGAAGAGAAAAAAGAAAGAGAAAAAAAGAAAAAGAGGAAGAAGAGGAAAGAAAGGAAATGAAAGAAAAGATAGAAAAATAGAAAGGGAAAAAAAGAAGAGAAAAAGGACACAAAAGAAACGGGGATGGAAGAGAAGAGAGAGAGAGGGGGAGGCGAAGAGCCTGAAAGAGAGGGAAATGGTGGGTGGAGTCACCACGTCGAGGGGGCAAGATAGATGCGCATAGTTGCTGTGTCGGGTCAGCTGTGTCGGTATTCTTGCTCGATCCTCGTGCACTTTATCAATGCAGAAGTTTGAATTCGGTGAGATGTATTATATCGGTCGGTCGGCAAATTATTTTTCCCCTACGAACTGTGACTTTTTATCGGAAAAAACAAAAAATGATTAAGAGTCGGTACAACGAATCGTCTTCTTTCTCTAATAATTTAATGAAACATCAAAGCTTCCGCGCTTTGCGCGGGAGGGGGCAAACTGAATTCAGACAAGGATTTGGAAACGAAAACAGTACAACGAATCGTCTTCTTTCTCTAATAATTTAATGAATTGTCAAAGTGAAGGGCGAAAATTAATTCAGACAAGGATTAAGAGTCATAATTAAACGAAACGTGAAAACTTCCGCGATTTGCGCGGGATGGGCGAAAATGAATTCATACAAGGATTAACAGTAATTATTTAACGAAACATCAAAGCTTCCGTGCAGGAGGAGGGAAACTGAATTCAGACAAGGATTAAGAGTAAAGAACGGTACAACGAATCGTCTTCTTTTTCTATAATGATTTAATGAAACGTCAAAGCTTCGCGTGGGAGGGGGAAAACTGAATTCAGACAAGGATTAAGAAACGAAAACAGTACAACGAATCGTCTTCTTTCTCTGATAATTAATGAAGCGTCATAGCTTCTGCGCTTCGCACGGAAGGGGGGAGGGAACTGAAAAATAATTTAGTTCCTGGCCGCTGGCTTATAGGGTTAGAGTTGTAGACATTGGGACATTGGCATTAATATATTTGTCGGTAATTGGTGACTAGTTTTGTCGGTAATTGGTGGCCTCTACATCCCCCTTACCCCACTGAAAAAGATCTAGCGACGCCCCTGATAACAATACAGTTTATACACTCGAGATAATTTTTGCAAGTACTACTGGTGAAGTACCAGACCACCGTCTTTGTGCATTGTGCAGCAACGAAGCATATACAACGTCTCGCGACGTGACAGATCACTTTTCTCTAACTTCTAACCAATCAGAATGCCTCGTTTTTTCCAGGAAGTGCCTTTGGACATTAATGCGCCATACATGTATGTGGTTCTCAAATTGCAAAAGATCCCTACTCTTGGAGTGGGTAGGAGAAAGCCATTTTACGTCATTATTATTTCAGGAAATGCCTGAAAATGCGCCTAATGTGGTTCTAAAATTGCAAATGCTTCCTACTCTGAGAGGGGGTTAGACCCACCCCCGCTGACGCCTCGCTTTGTCACTTCGCTCCATCGCTTTTCATATATTTCATCCCTTGTGATTTTGTGCCCCCCCCCCCCGGTAAGAAATTCCTGGATCCGCCACTGTTATTATTAGTGAATAAGACAAGAGGAGTAATATTTTAAAGCCTATCTGCATGCACTAGTTTGGCCAGGAGGGAATATACCTCCCTGCGTGGTCACTGACAGATGGTTATCTCATCACATCAGCTATCAATTAACATAAGAAAAAGGGGACCATGGGGATCAACGGGTACCGCTTAGGCATTGTTGGCTGTATACAGGGCGAAAGTAGCTACAAGTAGTGCAGTCCCGCTTAAAGGTAAAATCGTTTTGAAATTGGCAAGAATATTTTTCAAAAATAGGTTAGGTACAGTGGCTGATTTCCGCAAATTTGTCTTCTTTCTTTAGGGTGTTATACAGGGCTGTCAACTTTGGGGGAACTGCTTCGAGGGAGATCGTATGCATATTTTGTTTACTCAACAGGGGGGAAGTGAGCACTACAAGGTAAAATTGTGGTTACCATTTTTTTTGCCAGGGGGGGGGGGGCATGGCCCGTTGCCCCCTCCCCATCCTGAGCTTCCGGGGGCTCTGCCCCCTTGGACCCCATGCCAATTGACGCTCAGCTCGCTACGTTCTACCCGATCGTAAATGCTTTAGCCCCCATTATCAATCATTACCGTGTTTAGTTATACATGTACGTGTATCAATATTAAACACTTACATCTATAGGTACCGGTGTCACGAATACCAGTGTCCTAAAGACATTTTGTTACACATGCCGTACAATATCCATGCAGACTGCACCCACAATCACCGCTTCTTGTGTTTACAGTGTTTTCCCCAGGAGAACCTCCTAGAAATCCTAGTCACAGATTTTAAATGACATCCTTGCAAAAAGTATACACCAAATCGCACGAATTTGTCTTCAGCTTCTGATGTGCCCCCCCCCCCCCAGATTTCCCCCGTATCCGCGGCGCCGCTAAATATTTTCTCATGGATTGCCCCCCCCCCCCCCCTCGGCTGGATCCGCCCCTACATACTTCACATCCGTACTCAAAAGAAGTAGTTACTTTAAGATCTCTAGTAAAACAGGGCACTTTGAAGGTAATTTAAGAGGTGTGAGGGCACTGTGCCCCCTTGCCTTCCCCCACCTTTATCAATAGTACTGTCCATCACTTATTGAATCATAACATGAATTCTATGAAAACAAGACAGGATATTGACGCTGCCCTTGCGTTGGGTTAACGAGTCTTTGCGATCGTGTTGGAAGTTTCGTGTTAATGAAGTTGGATTAAAAACATCGTTTCAACAAGACTTTTTGATTGTTATTATTATTATTATTTTTTATTTTTTTTGGGGGGAAGGGAAGTTTTTTCCACAGGATTCTGAGAACTCACTCCCGATGAAGAAAAAAATCAGTCAGTTCAAATACCATGTGAGTCAAAAAAAGTTACACCTAGAAAATTGCTGATTGTTCATAGATGATTAATAATTTTCTAGGTGTAAACATTTTTTTTAGTATACATCCTGTGAAAGAGTGTTTTATCCCGAATCATTTAGTATCATTGTTGTGTGGTATGTGTTCAGGCTTGGATGAACAGAAGGCATTGTTTGCGAGAGTGCAAAAATCGACTTGCGCCAAAGTTGCATATGTTACGTTTGAATAAAACAATTGGAAGTTGGGTTTAATTCGGTCATTGCAGATCCAAATAACATACCTAACAAAAGTAATCATGCCACACATATCAAATATCAACGAACATTTGTGTGCGCGCGTGTGTGTGTGTGACTTTGCTTCTGCAAAAAGCATAAATGCAATGCATATCATTTGATAAATTCAATTTTCATTATCTCACTTTAATCCCAACATATCACATACTGTAGGCATCACTTTGGCGCAAGTCGATTTTTGCACTCTCGCAAACAATGCCTCCTGTTCATCCAAGCATGAACATATACCACACAAAGATGATACCAAATGATTTGGGATAAGATGTATAACAATTTACTGTTCATAGATGATTTTCTAAATAATTAGCAATTTTCTAGGTGTAAACGTTTTTTTGACTCACATGGTATACATGTATTTATGATGTAGCGTGGGCAACAATTTGATTTGATGTCAGACCACCACAAAATTTTATGGTGGTCTGACAACCCCTCCCGACGGAAAGTTTCGTTCAGGTTTTCGTTTTGGGGTAAATGTCATACAGTTTCCTTTGACAGAGTTTTGTGCATGGGCTAGATAGGGGTTTGCTTCGGTTTGCTTCGGGGGCCCTGATAATTTATTTTAGGATGACAACCTTTTTGTCAATGACTTTGATCAGGGACTTTGATGGTCTAAGTAATTTTGGATTCAGCTGCAACCTTGTGCAACCAAAAAAGGAACCGCGATGGCAAAAAAAAAAAGGAATTTCAAGCAAGTTTAGCTACAAGTAGGTAGTTTTTTTTAAATGGTATTATCGGCGTTTAATTTTGTGAGAATATTTTCCGATTCACACTTATTTTGTTACTATTAAATTTGTACTCTTCATAAATCTCTATTAAAGTTATGGGCTTGATCACGAAATGACAGGCTCCTAGACTAAACCATTCCATCCGCAGTCCACATCGTCCAATGAACCGTACAATGATCTTGCATGCCTTCCCTTTGAAGATGACAATAGAATGGTGTCTATTAGGGGTGTCGTTATAAAGAGGCTTTTGAACTACGCATTGTTCTGGCTCGCCCTGAACTAGAAGAAAGCTAATCACAACCTAAACCCGTTTTATAACAGCTAAATACCAACAGATTAAGAATTGAATGCCAAAGAAACATAGACAAAGGCTCTCCTGAAAAGATTTGCTGGTAGGAAAAAGTTTCCCGCTCATTCTGATTTTTGCTATCGTGAGAGTAAGTACACATTATATATTTCTATCTCTTGA
Source organism: Strongylocentrotus droebachiensis (assembly GCA_035222895.1). Lineage (NCBI taxonomy): Eukaryota > Metazoa > Echinodermata > Echinoidea > Camarodonta > Strongylocentrotidae > Strongylocentrotus > Strongylocentrotus droebachiensis. The sequence continues at coordinate 88,434 of JAVYIG010006273.1, read as the reverse complement.
TGTTTCGTTAAAACTGTTATTGACTGTGCATATTATTAGTTAGGTTGGACCATAATCATATTAATGATATGGATATGTTGTACAAAGCTACATATTGTTGTTACCGTGTTTATTTTTTTGTTAAGCAATATTTGTCTACGTTTACCGGTATAGTAGCAAGCAGTCCGTATCCGGACATCTACCCCTGGACAACCACCCTAGGATAACCACCTCTAGGACAACTACCCCAGAGGGCAACCACCCTCTAGGACAACTACTCCCGGACAGCTATACCCCCTAGGACAACCACCCCTAGGGCAACCGCCCTTTAGTACATACCTCCTTGACATATCCACCTATGGTAACTACTACCCTCTGACAATAACCAATCAGGGTAATTATCAATCGGGGGGGGGGGGGGGGGTAGTTGTCCTAGAGGGTGGTTGTCGTAGTTGTCTGTGTAGTTGTAGTTGTATATAGATGCATTTGCGAACTGATGAACGCAAATCGCATAATGTTCATCGTCCTTTTTCTTTTCTTCCCCGGTTATTCTTACTGGCCATTCGATAGCTTCTTAATTATCTCGTAGGCCTACAACACCCAAATAATAATTTCTTGTCAACACGTTAGTTATATCTGGTTATTTATCATTTAAAACTTAGAAGAGGAAGCATACTGTGATGAACTTGCGCAACAACCATTTATTTTTTTTAATATGATTGTGAGCATTGATAAGTTATATAATTATGAAGTCAAGTGATAATAATAATAATAATAATAATATTTAATTTAAGTGATGTGGTTACGTTGAATGATGTCATAATTTGAAGATGTTTCAAAGTGAATTATTTGCAATACCCACTGTTGCAACAGCATATACTATGTGTTTTGGCGGGGTATTGATATAAATTGTGAGACTTAACTTCATAATACGCCACCATTGCAAGAGGATTTATATAATGTACATGAACGTCCGCCGCCTAGAGTTAAAGTAACGGCATGGAGGTGATAGAGAAGGAGTGGAATCAAGCAGCTCTCCTTTGACCCCATGCTTCAAGCCGCCGAAAAGTTATGCGCTAATCTGCAACTGTTGACCAGGTGGTGAGATTAAAGACTAGCGCATGAAATACCAGGATTTAGAATTCCCACATCAGAAAATGGTATCTCAGCAAAGTGTTCGCTGTCCTTTTACATGATTTCTCATTCATTTTGAATGTGTAATGAGTTGAACAAGCGAACACAAACTTTTGAAATTTCATACCTTTTATCCAACTGCAAAATACAAAAAACACGCATTAGCAAAGGTATCGAAGATTGTAAATCATGGATTAAATGACGGGACATTAACACATGCGAAAATAATCGGATTATCCTAAAATATCGAGTGTTTGTCGGGATCTAATTTTTCTGTTACCAACTCTGGCACACAAATATTATTATAGGAAGGGCGGAGTACTAAATTTAGAAGTTTTTTTGATGTATTATTCCCAATACAACTCTAATTTAAAGTTCATAATTTATCCTGAAATTTTGCCGGTAATTTAATAAATGTAAACTGGTGCCTGGCCTCCGTAATTCCAAGCAGTAGAAGAGCGGCTCGGAGCATGGAACTTCAAAGCCAAGTGAATGTCACGCATCCCATCGTACGCTTAGAACTCACGCAGGCGTTTGAATAAACTACAAGATTTCCACTCCTTCTCTATCACCTCCTTGGTTAGGATTAGGGTTAGTTTTACCTAGCTTAAGGCCCGGTCACACAGAGGGGACGCATGGGGACGCACGGCCAGCGCATTGGAAATTTTGGCCAGTGCGTTGTCGTTCGCAAGGCGTGCGTCATCATTCGTTACTCGTTCGTTCAGCTCGCTGGACCCACGCTATGCATTCGTCGTCATTCGCTGTGTGCGTCGGGATTTTTTGAGCATGCTCAAAAGTGTGCGCGGAGCACGACGCATGAATGTACACGCCAGAGGCACGCCAGACATGCGTGGAGCGCGCTAGACCAGCGCCAGACATACGCGGAGCACACGCCCTGTCATACGCACAGCGCGCTAGCTACACGCTGTGCATTTTGTGTACACGCTGTGCATTTTGTGTCAGCTCGCTAGCTTTTCCAAAATCATGACACAAGTTAGGCACAAGAAGGCCCTTTCCGATTTCCAATGCGCGGGCCGTGCATCGTCTATGTGTGACCACCTCTGTTGAGAACGCGGTACATGCGTGGACCATTCGTCCAGCGCGCTAGCAACACGCTGTGCTTTCGTGGAAGTTGTTATCGTGTGCGCTTTGTGTACGGTCTGTATGCGCACTGTATGCGCTCAGAGCGCTAGCAACACGCTATGCATTTGGTGTCAGCTCGCTGTAGCTTCGACAAAAGTTGGGCGCACGACAACGCACTGGCCAAAATTGCAAATTTCCAATGCACTGGTCGTGCGTTCCCCATGCGTCCCCTCTGTGTGACCGGGCCTTAAGAAACTTAAGTCTGTAGATTTAGCTTCATTGGTGAAGCGTTGGTTAATCTACGAACGTCTGGTCAACTTTGGTGATGGGGTATCCTAAAGTGGCTGCCAATGTGCTTTATTATTAGACAATACTCAGGGGAGGAAATGGTAGGATGAGAGTATACCAAGCTAGCTTTCCTTGTGCGAATGCATGCACGATAATATATATTGGCATGAAAGAGTATATGCGTGTACATGGCAGAACCGTATCACAATTACCGCTCCGTGGACAATTATCCCCCCGAAAATAACCCCCCTTTTCATCAAAGGGGAAGTCTACGATGATGATTTTTTTTTTCGGGGGTTGGGGTAATTGTCCTTAGGGGGTAAAGACCAGGAGGCAATTGTCCTAGAATCGACAGAACAAATTAATTAATGTGCAAAACTCTATTACATACTCGTATCATATAGTTTAAAGACAGGTTGGTATATCAGACTGAACCCCCCGCCCCCCCCCTCTCTCTCTCCCTCACACTCTCACACACACGTCCACGAATATACGCACAAAATTGATCCCTTTTTTCTTATCTTCATTTCCCCTTCTCTCTGTGTCTTATTATCACTGTCTTCTCTTCGTTGATAATTATGTACTTTTAATTCATCGTAGCACTGTTGTGACCAAACAAAATAATAAACAAAGCGATATTGCATTAGCCGAAGTTTGGTTTTCACCATGGTTTTCACCAAATAATTGTTTTTATTTCTATATTATTTCTTGAAAAATTGATTTTAAGTCGATTTGGCGCCTTACAAATCTCATATACTATTATTGTTATTATTATAAGATAGATAGATAGATAGTTTATTGGTTTCCACAATATGTCATTTTACAAACAGTGTAACAACATATTGAAAATGATTATAATATACATGTACATACAATACCGGTACACACTATTTAGAATTTAGTCCATTAAGTTGAATTTAAGAGATATAGTAGCGGAGCCTATAAAGCAGAGCTTGTTGTGGATAGGCTCCTTAAACTACAAATGACATAATTAACTAAAGTAAAGTTTATAAAATACAAATACACGCTAAAACAGGGAAAGGGAGATTACAGGGATACTTGAACCGATACTCACAATTAGCTACAAAAGACAAGGAAAAGGGAAGGGAATATATCTGCAGCTTATTAAAACAATATTACAATTTAGTTAATAAAGACGGACCGTGGCTTGACTTGACAAACGACAACTGACATATGACAATATTCTAAGTCTGGTCAGTCCCCAATCTCTAAAATGCCACAACAAAGTTAATAAAACAATAACAGATTGACAATACATATGTATAGAAAAGAATGTTGAAACATGTTAATTTATATATATATATATATATATACCCATATATATATATAAATATGATATAAATATGATATATATAAATATAAATATGAATCCGTATGATATATATATATAATTCAATAATTGAAACTTACATGAATTTATTTCTTTGGAAAATATAATATTGATTATCCATTATCTTGTTATCTTCCATATACAGGTTTGCCATTTGCTGTTTATATCGTAAGTACATGCATATACATTATACAAACTTAAACTACTGATAATAATGGAATATTTGCGCACAGCTTTACATGTATGTGCTCAACGGACCAGCATATTAAATTTGTCGTTTACATATTGTACGTGTACAAAACTCATATATTTCACTAATCCGTATGGTTACTGATATGGCTGTGTGACATATCATGACATATCAATTGACAACAGGTCAATGTGATCATTATGGAAATGATTATCATGACATTATTACCGACTCGTATCATATAGTTTAAAGACAGGTTGGTATATCAGACTGAACCTGCCGCCCCCTCTCCCTCACACTCACACACACACGTCCACGAATATACGCACAAAATTGATCACTTTTTTTTCTTATCTTCATTTCCCCTTCTCTCTGTGTCTTATTATCACTGTCTTCTCTTCGTTGATAATTATGTACTTTTAATTCATCGTAGCACTGTTGTGACCAAACAAAATAATAAACAAAGCGATATTGCATTAGCCGAAGTTTGGTTTTCACCATGGTTTTCACCAAATAATTGTTTTTATTTCTATACTTCATTATCATATGCAGATGCTTTTCAGGTGATTTCATTTTTAGGGGGAGGACGCAAGTACGCCTTGCAAAAATTGATTTTAAGTAGATTTGGCGCCTTACAAATCTCATATATTATTGTTGTTATTATAAAGACGGAACGTGGCTCGACTTGACAAACGACAACTGACATGACTTTATTCTACGTCTGGTCAGTCCCCAATCCCTAAAGTGCCAGAAAAAAGTAAATAAAACAATAACAGATTGACAATACATACTTGACTAAAATAATATGTATACAAACATATTTGAAACTTGGTATATATATATATATATATAAATAAATAATTGAAACTATCATGAATTTATTTTTTTGAAAAATATAATATTGATTATCCATTATCTTGTTATCTTCCATATACAGGTTTGCCATTTGCTGTTTATATCGTAAGTACATGCATATACATTATACAAACTTAAACTACTGATAATAATGGAATATTTGCGCACAGCTTAACATGTATGTGCTCGAAGGACCAGCATATTAAATTTGGCGTCTACATATACGTGTACAAAACTCATATATTTCATTAATCCATGGTTACTGTTATAGTCGAGTGCCGGAAGCTTTGGGTAATCAGGAGTGCCTCGAATTCTCATATTTCTAAATTATTGCAAGGAGTACGAACGAGTCACTTAACAAAAACTTACGTATTTCAAACGAACTTTTTAAAATTAAAAATGGGGAAATCTGCAAAGTTTTGAACGCAATACAATAAAAATGAAATATAAATATGCATCACAAATCTGCACATCATGCATCATATAGAAAGTCTGCCTTGATCGATAGATTTATTGTGAATGATTCATCATTACTCGTGTCGATGCATAGAAGGCTTATTTCTAGGAAGGAGATGGGGGGGGATTGGGCGTTTCAAGAGTATTGCACATAAGTGAACAATTAAAAAAAAAATAGAAATTTAAATATGTTGTGACTAAAAGGAATGCATGTATGTAGCAATCTAAATGCAGGGGCGGATCTAGGGGGGGGGGGGGTGTTTCGGCGTTTTACCCCCCCCCCTCCAGGGGCGGATCTAGCTTTTTGCTAAGGGGGGGGGTTTGACCAAAATAATGACGATGCGGAGCATCGTCCACGAGCCGCGAAGCGGCGAGCCGATTTTTTTTGGGGTGTATATTTGAACCCCGTAAGTGATGTTTTCCTGGCATCTATTAACACAATGGAGACCATAAAAAGCAGTGCATGATAACGTCTTTTTAAATCAAGTAACAGTTTAATACACAGTTATATCTAGAGTTATCATGTGTTTGGTTAAGTTACCAGATGAGTTGAATATCTTCTCACAATATTTGCACTTGAAAGGGTTTCTCTCCAGCGTGCGTTCTTTTTTCTTTCTTTTTTTCTTTCTTTTTTTCTTTTTTTTTCCTTTTTTTTTTTTTTTTTTTTCTGGGCCGCCCAAGGGGGGGGGGGGTTTAAACCCCCTAAACCCCCCCGTAGATCCGCGCCTGCCCTCCACTTGGGAGGCCAAGTGAAAAAGAAAAAAAAGTAAAACGGCGCGATTTTTTGAAAAAAAAATGGTCAACCCCCCCCCCCCCCCCCCCCCCCCCCCCTGGCAAAAAGCTAGATCCGCCCCCGAAATGTAAACATTATATTGAGGAACCGAATAACATAACAAGCATATATCAATTAAAGAAATCTAGAACTTACTCGTCTAAGAATGTATGCTACAATTATTATCTCATAAAAACAGTACAGGCCTTATATGATTTACAAAATGATCACTCGGTTTTTCTCTTCTCCTTGCAGTCTAATATGGAGTATCCTGTACAAGGAAACGGGCCGCCAGACGCCGTAAATGTAAACATGGGGCCATGGGCGCTGGTAGCGCACCGGTGCCTCTGTAGAACGAGGGCCGGGGAGAGGTGTAAAAGAAAGACCAGACACCTCTCCCGCGTGTGCTACCAGCACCGCGACCTTTATATGCCGGAAGAGTGAGTACTCAAACAATAGGGTCGGGCAAAACCATATAACCCAATAGGGGGTTTCCCAACAGAGATACGAGATTTTAAAAGTAGTCAACAGATCTTGATGGAAATTGTATGGAATTGTTGGTTGAATATCCCATAATCTTTGTGTGCATTTCAGAACTACAAGTTAAGATTGTCTTCTAAGGCTATATTACAAACAACATCCAAGGAAAATAAGCATATCTGTCCCCTAAACATGTTGTGGCAAGTTGTCACAATAATTCTCCTGCTTTACTAGAAGAAAAGGGGTCATATCACATAAATTCAAATGGTCCATTCTTTTATTTTAAGCGATAGATTTTCAGAATTATTTTGTTTCTTCAGAAAATCGTAGAATTCATATTTAGTGTTTGTTACTTATCTTAATAATATATAATCGAACAGTTGAAAGGGTAAAACATTATTTAGTAAAAAATGAAATACTGGGTTTTGTTTCCTACAGTGCACCTTGCGTTATAATGATTAAAACATCCTAAGTGGACGAAGTAATTGCAGTTCCATGAAAATCTTTTTTAATATTTACTTTAAAAAATTAGTTATTCATATGGTTTTGTTTTATCATACTGATTAGTCAGTGATTTTTTTACACTGTTATCCTTTAGGGCCTTGTGCATATAAACATATGAGATCTAACACTTTTCCATTAAAAAACATTACAAAAGTATAATATATTGCAAAATTTGTAATATAAATGTACAAATATCAATAAAAGTATGAGAAGAACAAAATAAATTTAAGTTGACTTAATAATTCAGTACTTAGAGCAAATGAGAGGGATGTCATATGATCATAACATGGTCAACAGCACAAGGTGGAAGTTCATTTTTTAAACATGAGAATTAATCATTGCCATATAATCAGTTAGCAACGATTTTGCTTCTTGTACTCAAAATTAATACTACAAAATTTAATTAATAGCCAATCGAAAATGTGTAAAGAGGTAACTTCATCAAGAAATGATGAGACAGAATGAAAGATCTATATCATAAAATGGTGACTAGCATGTGCCTATTGTGTATCAATGCTATTGATTGTGCTATCTTTGCAATTGCTTGTCATCTGTTAGGTCTTACAAAAACGATCATAACTTCCTTGAAATGGATAACTGAAACTTCTAGACATACTACAACAACACCTTCAAAACCGAATTGAAAGACCATACCGTACTTAAAAGACCTACATAATAATCATAACAATATTGGTAGCTCATAAAGTAACATTATGTAGAAAGTGCTCAAAAAATTTGATGCAAAAAAAGAATGACATAAATTATGGTTTACATATTTCTCATCAAGCAAGTTTTTCAGCTTATACATGTATTTTGAAATATTTTGAAATCTGAATGATCAGTTTAATCATTCCACAGACATGCAAATGCACGTTCACCTCATTTGATTTCTTTTATATACATTATTTAGATTTTAGGAGTCAATTATTTCTTGATGCATAAGTCAAGAGATCTCATGAAATTAATAGGCAAATTAAGAATATGAATTACCAATGCAGTAATCACAAAATGAACATATACCATACACACATTTAGAAAACTAATTAAAAACTGTTCAAAGAATTATTAAAGAGTAATGGATTTGTTAAAGTCCCATGTATTACATTTACTAAAAACATATATGATTTTTGCATAGGCACACTTTGATAATAATATAACTTATTTTTGTATTTTGATATTCTATGTTATCATCATTGTGAACAGATTACTGAAATATAACTGAAATATTTTAATCATTCATTTTTCTTGATCATTCGAGTAAGTATATTAAGTGTATTAACTATATCTTACATGTATTTTCATCATACTAGGATACTGGAGATGGTAAATAGACGACGCCCACGCTGCCAGGCGATTACCCTTAAAGGCCTTCAATGCAGTCGTGACGGTACAAGGAACTATGTTCTGCAATACTGCACCCAGCACTGTAAGTAAATTGCATAAAATAGAAGTAGAATCATTGCCAAGAAGAAAGTTTGTATTTTGCACAACTTCAGTATATTCTGATGATCCAATTATTGACAACATACAATGGTATGAACTTCTTGACATTTGAAGCATAACTGAGGAATGGTAGATAACTATGTAGGACAACAAATGGCTTCACGCACTGAGGAAATGAATCAAGAATTTGATTTCTATAGGTACCGTAAATGAAAATGGAAAGTAGAAGAAAAAAAAGAGATTGCAAAAAAGATGAGTCACAATATATACTTATGATGAAACATTTATGTACACAATAAAAATATTCAAAAAATATTCAACTGATCCATATCAAAACGTTTGGAGCTAAATTAAGGGACCCTATTGGAATTGAAGAAAATGCATCAGTCATGCTATGTGCACACAAGAGATTACATATCCCGTATCCCTGTGCAGCCGGTATCGTTCCATCACTGTGCATTTTATTAAGTGTGTGGACTGTGACAGAGACTATAGGCGACACAGTTCTCAAACTGAACCATCTCACCAAAAACTTTTGCTCGGGACAGATGTGATTATGTTACATTTTGCAAACATCTTGGAGTCTTATTATGGTTGGAAAGATAAAATTTGGATTTAAAAAAAGACTTTCTCAAACAAAAAAATTAGAAAAGGGCGGTATGCCGAATTGTGACATAGTAATAAAGCTCTGTCACCTGACCTGTTGATTTTACACAGAAAACAAGCTGAAAATAACAGTAAATTTACTTTTTAGCAGAATGGAGATGAATGTAAAAAAAGACATGAAAATCCATAGAATATTTTCTGCTAATAAAACAAGCACTGTTCTGTGACCCCAAAACAACTAAGGTAAATCCATGAAATTACCACATGGTTATTGTATTATCTTGTTTGTCAAAATACTGAGGAAAATTGAGTGATAAGGCTATAGGGAAAATCAAAGAACTGAAAAGTGAGAAAGAGATGGACAGAGGGAAGTGCAGAGAATAATCAGAAGAGAAGGATTGGAAGAAATATATTCGGTATTGAAAGGATAGAAAGGAGAAAGAGGAAAGGAGAAAGAGGAAAGGAGAAATGGAAGGAAATGGAATAGAGAAAAGAAGACGAAGAGCAAGGGGGCAACCAGAGAATTATGAGAAAAAGGCCTAATTATACATCTCAGTCTAAACATATATATATATATATATTGCAGTATTATGGTTGTAAGCCGACCACTCAGCCTGTGCTGCTGGTGGATATTTATAAATAATGAATAAATAATTCAGATTTCTACAAAAAGATGATGAGCACAAACAATATTAACTGCCTCAAATAATACATAATGTATTGCCCAAAGTAATATAGTTGACTTCCTGTCATGTTCTTATTTCACAGATGGGATCCATGCTGAGCCAGAAGTTCAATCGGACTGAGGCCCAGTAAGTAACTCAATCAATATTCTGAAAATAGATTCATGAGATATCTGCATTTTCAATACTGATGGTAATATCATGGATTGCCAAGGGTATTGGTTCATATCTAATGAAGAAAGCTATACAACTAAAATAACAATATGTGTGATAGGTATATCGCAGCTTTTGAATTGTAAAAGGAATTGCCTTACCAAGTGGTATAGGTTGGTTCACCATTGAAGTCTTTCATGATATTTTACCATGATCATAAATTAATCTCATGTAATTAAAAAATAATAATGAGATCGATGAACTTTGATGTTGACATTTTGAATACTAAACATTAATGATAGTATTCTAGAAACTTTCAGTCATTTTAGACCTATTGCTAAACAGTTTCTTTCCTTCAATAATCATGGGTGAATGTTAAAGGTAATACAAATTTTTGGGAGATTTTGAAAATTGGGTGGCTAGTGATTCTTTACAATTTTGATATATTTGGATGCCCCTGTGGATGTATTATAAGCACTAGAAAATTAAGCCCCTAAAACACTTCTGCTTTCAAGAAAAATTGAATATAAAAATTTACCGGTGCTCCCGGTAAATTTTGATAAGTTTCAAATGGCGCCTACTGCCGTACAATGGTAGCTGCGACCATGAAAATCTCAGAATATGTAGTTGTGATATATAATTTCCAAACAGGAATAGCTAATCGGTCGATTTTAGTCCAGAAATATTGTTTCATAGCTTAAATAATATCTTGACCTTGAGAGGGAGCTTTACAACATAAAGAGTTTACTATTTACAATTTTATAACTTTAGACTCGATTTCAACCACGACAACGACCACTGAATATTGTAGGATCGCATATGTTTAATTCCAATATGTTCATTTGAACAGAAGTCACCATAACCATAACCCCATACCAAAACTTTGTATTACCTTTAAATAGTATATGAAGTGGAGAAACAAAATCTATGACTTGTTTAAAAAGTTCATAACTGCAACGTAGAGAATACAATTGTGAATACAATATATTTTTGGGTATTCTCCAGCAGGCAGACGTGAAATAAGAGCCACCATCATACAAGGACTCCCAGTATACAACATATTCTAAATTCATCTGTAAAACCAGCATTCCTGCCTAATTCACACGATATTCACCGCCAGCATTCCTGCCTTCCTGCCTTTCCCGCCGCATTCACACCAGATACACCACCAGATTCACCACCAGATTCACCACCAGCATTCCTGCCTTCCTGCCTTTCCCGCCGCATTCACACCAGATTCACACCAGATTCACCACCAGCATTCCTGCCTTCCTGCCTTTCCCGCCGCATTCACACCAGATTCACCACCAGATTCACCACCAGCATTCCTGCCTTCCTGCCTTTCCCGCTGCATTCACACCAGTTACACCACCAGCATTCCTGCCTTCCTGCCTTTCCCGCCGCATTCACACCAGATACACCACCAGATTCACCACCAGATTCACCACCAGCATTCCTGCCTTCCTGCTTTTCCCGCCGCATTCACACCAGATTCACACCAGATTCACCACCAGATTCACCACCAGCATTCCTGCCTTCCTGCCTTTCCCGCTGCATTCACACCAGTTACACCACCAGCATTCCTGCCTTCCTGCCTTTCCCACCGCATTCACACCAGATACACCACCAGATTCACCACCAGATTCACCACCAGCATTCCTGCCTTCCTGCTTTTCCCGCCGCATTCACACCAGATTCACCACCAGCATTCCTGACCCATTCACACCAGATTCATCACCAGCATTCCTGCCTTTCCCGCCCCATTCACACCAGATTCACCACTTCGTCTGCCTTCCCAACAGGTACCATTTCTTGACAGTCTATTCACTTATTAGTTTCCATCATTTGTACCATTATTATTTGATGTCCTTGTATAGCTCTTATTTTACGTGGATTCTATAGTGTTGCTTCCCATGGCAAGAGGTTCATTGTTGACAAAATTTTATGTATGGATGGTTAACATTGAACAAGAAATGTTCCACTTGTCTTCCTAAAATGGTCATTATGACCTATATTCACATTCTTGCCTCTTTCCCATTACCTACTTCCATATCACATTACGTCCATATTCCAATGTTTTACATGATGTGGTTTCCTAGTTCCACAATGCCGCGAAATGTCACTTCCCTAGTCTCCAATTCAGTTTACATATATATATATTTTAATATAAGAATGCCATTCTATGGCTAAAAAAATTGACCTTGGGTTGTGAAGTGTCTAGGTCCATAGGCAAGCAAAGCATTAATGTTCTTGGGCAAGACATTAACCTATATATTTCCCCATTTTCAATTTCATTATTTTAAATTATATCCCTTTCTACATCTCTGATTTAGAAACATGCCATTCTATAGCTAAAAGAATGGACCTTGGGCTGTGAAATGTCTGAGTTTACGTTCGAGCAAAGCAGTTATGTCCTTGGGCAAGACATTAATCTATATATTTCCTATTGTCAATTTCATAATGTTAATTCATATCCCTTTCTAAGTCTCTGAATAAGAATTTGTTCTCATAACCATGCCATTCTTTGGTATAAACAATTGACCTGGGATGTGAAATGTCTGGGTTCATGGTCCAGCAAAGCATTTATGTCCTTGGGCAAGACATTAATCTATATATTTCCCATCGTCAGTTACTTTGTTTCCAATTATATCCTTTTTTACGTCTCTGATTAGGTATAAACATGCCATTCTATAGCTAAACGAATGGACCTTGGGTTGTGAAGTCTATGTTCATGGTCCAGCAAAGCAGTTATGTCCTTGGGCAAGACATTAATCTATATATTTCTTATTGTCAATTTCATTATTGTCAATTATATGGCTTTCTAAATCTCTGATTTATAAAACATACCATTCTATAGCTAAACGAATGGACCTTGGGTTGTGAAGTCTAGGTTCATGGTCCAGCAAAGCAGTTATGTCCTTGGGCAAGACATTAATCTATATATTTCTTATTGTCAATTTCATTATTGTCAATTATATGGCTTTCTAAATCTCTGATTTATAAAGCATACCATTCTATAGCTAAACGAATGGACCTTGGGTTGTGAAGTCTAGGTTCATGGTCCAGCAAAGCAGTTATGTCCTTGGGCAAGACATTAATCTATATTATTTCCCATTTTCAATTTCATTATTTCAATTATATGGCTTTCTAAGTCTCTGATTTATAACACATTCCATTCTATAGCTAAACGAATGGACCTTGGGTTGTGAAGTCTAGGTTCATGGTCCAGCAAAGCAGTTATGTCCTTGGGCAAGACATTAATCTATATATTTCTTATTGTCAATTTCATTATTGTCAATTATATGGCTTTCTAAATCTCTGATTTATAACACATTCCATTCTATAGCTAAACGAATGGACCTTGGGTTGTGAAGTCTAGGTTCATGGTCCAGCAAAGCAGTTATGTCCTTGGGCAAGACATTAATCTATATTATTTCCCATTTTCAATTTCATTATTTCAATTATATGGCTTTCTAAGTCTCTGATTTATAACACATTCCATTCTATAGCTAAACGAATGGACCTTGGGTTGTGAAGTCTAGGTTCATGGTCCAGCAAAGCAGTTATGTCCTTGGGCAAGACATTAATCTATATTATTTCCCATTGTCAATTTCATTATTTCAAGTATATGGCTTTCTAAGTCTCTGATTTATAACACATTCCATTCTATAGCTAAACGAATGGACCTTGGGTTGTGAAGTCTAGGTTCATGGTCCAGCAAAGCAGTTATGTCCTTGGGCAAGACATTAATCTATATTATTTCCCATTGTCAATTTCATTATTTCAATTATATGGCTTTCTAAGTCTCTGATTTATAACACATTCCATTCTATAGCTAAACGAATGGACCTTGGGTTGTGAAGTCTAGGTTCATGGTCCAGCAAAGCAGTTATGTCCTTGGGCAAGACATTAATCTATATTATTTCCCATTGTCAATTTCATTATTTCAATTATATGGCTTTCTAAGTCTCTGATTTATAACACATGCCATTCTATAGCTAAAAGAATTGACCTGGGGTTGTGAAGTGTCTGGGTTCATGGTCCAGCAAAGCATTTATGTCCTTGGGCAAGACATTAATCTATACGGTGTGTCCCAGAAAAAACAAAACCGAGAATTATCGATGTTTTATCACAACTTAGTCACATTTATAATTACTAAATGACACATATTTGGAAAGCTTAGCTCCTCCTCTTTCATTTGATGCAACTCATATGATGCATATTTTACGCATGAGTGATTAAAATGATTTGAAGAGAGGAAACCAAAAAGTCATTTGGCGGACGGTATCTGAATTTCAAAGAGAAATCACATTTCTAGAAAGTTGAGGTTCTGCCCTTCCATATGACATCTCAATCAGGAAAAATGAGCAAGGAATGACAAAGTTCTGTTTGTTTAAAGTAGTGTTTGCATTTCCATAATTTTATCAAACTAATTTATTTCACTGGGTGCCTTCCATAACAACATGCAGAATTGACAACAGACATAACTCCGTTTCGTTGACAATCGGCCATGCATGAAGTCTTTCGTCTACGGCTGATTGTCAACGAAACGGAGTTAATTCTTTTGTCAACTCTGTTTGTTGCTACGGCAGGCACCCAGTGAAAACGAATTTGTTTGATAAAATTATGGAAATGCAAGCACTACTTAAAACAAACAGAACTTTTTCATTCCTTGCTCATGTTTCCTAATTGAGGTGTCATAGGAAGGGGCAGAACCTCAAGTTTCTAGAAATGTGATTTCCTCTTTGAAATTCAGATACCGTTCGCCAAATGACTTTTTGGTTTCCTCTCTTCAAATTCATTTTAATCACTCATGTGTGAAATATGTATTATATGAGTTGCATCAAATGAAAGAGGAGGAGCTAAGCTTTCCAAATATGTGTCATTTATCAATTATAAATGTGATTAAGTTATGATAAAACATCAATAATTCTCAGTTGCGTTTTTTCTGGGACGCACTGTATATTTCCCATTGTCAATTTCATTATTGTCAATTATATGGCTTTTTAAGTCTCTGGTTAAGTATTTGTTCTTCTGAACATGCCATTCTTTGGTATAAATAATTGACCTGGGGTTGTGAAGTCTGGGTTCATGGTCCAGCAAAGCATTTATGTCCTTGGGCAAGACATCATCTATATATTTCCCATCGTCAGTTACTTTATTTCAAATTATATCCCTTTTTACGTCTCTGATTAGGCATAAACATGCCATTCTTTGGTATAAACAATTGACCTGGGGTTGTGAAGTGTTTGGGTTCATGGTCCAGCAAAGCATTTATGTCCTTGGGCAAGACATTAAGCTATATATTTTTCATTGTCAATTTCATTATTGTCAATTATTTCCCATTCTAAGTCTCCAAATACATATATTTCTTCAAATAAAAATGCCATTCTATAGCTACAAGAATGGACCTTCAGTTGAGAAATGTCTGGGTATATGGTACAGCAAAGCAGTTATGTCCTTGGGCAAGACATTAAGCTATATATTTCCCCATTTTCAATTTCATAATGTTAATTCATATCCCTTTCTAAGTCTCTGATTTATAACACATTCCATTCTTTAGCTAAAAAAAATTGACCTGGGGTTGTGATGTGTCTGGGTTCATGATCCAGCAAAGCAGTTATGTCCTTGGGCAAGACATTAAGCTATATATTTCCCATTTTTAAATTTCATAATGTTAATCTATATCCCTTTCTAAGTTTCTGGTTAAGTATTTGTTGTTATAAACATGCCATTCTTTGGTACAATCAATTGACCTGGGGTTGTGAAATGTCTGGGTACATGATACACACAAAGCAGTTATGTCCTTGGGCAAGACATTAATCTGTATATTTCCCATTGTCAATTTCAAAATGTTAATTTATATCCCTTTCTAAATCTCTGATTAAGCATAGATTTTTTCTTTAATACTTTTCATTTGTTGGTATTAAAAATTAACCTGGGGTTGTGAAGTCTAGGTTCATGGTTCAGCACAGCATTTATGTCCTTGGGAAAGACATTAATCTATACATTTTCCATTGTCATTTTCATAATGTCAATTATATCCCTTTTTAAGTCCCTTTCTAAGTCTCTGATTAATAAACATGCCATTCAATAGGTAAAAGAATTGACCCGGGGTTGTGATATATCTGGGTTCATGGTCCAGCAAAGCATTTGTGTCCTTGGGCAAGACATTAAGCTATATATTTCCCATTGTCAATTTCATTGTTGTCAATTATATCCCTTTTTAAGTCTCCAAATACGTATATTTCTTCAAATAAAAATGCCATTCTGTGGCTACAAGAATTGACCCTGGGTTGTGAAATGTCTGGGTACATGGTACAGCGAAGCATTTATATCCTTGGGCAAGACATTAATCTATATATTTCCTATTGTCAATTTCATTATTGTCAATTATATGGCTTTTTAAGTCTCTGGTTAAGTATTTCTTCTTATGAACATGCCATTCTTTGGTATAAACAATTGACCCAGGTTGTGAAGTGTCAGGATTCATGGTCCAGCAAAGCATTCATGTCCTTGGGCAAGACATTCATCAATATATTTTCTATTGTCAATGTCATTATCTTAAATTATATCCCTTTTTAAGACTCTGAATAATTACATATTTTTTCATATAAAAATGCCATTCTATGGCTAAAAGAATTGACCTGGGGTTGTGAAGTGTCTGAGTTCATGGTCAAGCAAAGCATTCATGTCCCTAGGCAAGACATTAATCTATATATTTCCCATTGTCAATTTTAAAATGTTAATTCATATCCCTTTCTAAATCTCTGATTAAGAATTTGTTCTCATAAACATTCCGGTCTTTGGTATAAATAATTGACGTAGGGTTGTGAAATGTCTGGGTTAATGGTCCAGCAACACATTTATGTCCCTAGGCAAAACATTAATCTATATATTTCCCATTGTCAATTTTAAAATGTTAATTCATATCCCTTTCTAAGTCTCTGATTAAGAATTTGTTCTCATAAACATTCTGGTCTTTGTTATAAATAATTGACCTGGGGTTGTCAAAGGGCATATTTCCCATTGTCAGTTACTTAATTTTAAATTATATCCCTTTTTACATCTCTGAGTAAGTATATACATGCCATTCTTTAGCTAAAAGAATTGACCAGGGGTTGTAAAGTGTTTTGGTTCATGGCCCAACAAAGCAATAATATCTTTGGGCAAGAAATTTATTGATATTTGCTATCGTCAATTCTACATTATGTCCCTATCCTTTCTTATAATTCAAAATACACAATGCCACGTAAAGCCTTAACATCTACTTGTCAGTAGCTGACAGGGTTAAACAACATTGGTTAGCAGTGGTAGCTGTTGGCTGACAAGGTTAAACAACATTGGTTAGCAGTGGTAGCTGTTGGCTAACAAGGTTAAACAACATTGGTTAGCAGTGGTAGCTGTTGGCTGACAAGGTTAAACAACATTGGTTAGCAGTGGTAGCTGTTGGAGGTCTGTACAGTTGCTGCCAGAAAGGAAATATGTAGATGTCAATAGCTGAAAGGGTTAAACAACATTGGTTAGCAGTGGTAGCTGTTGGAAAACTGTACAGTTGCCGCCGGAAAGGAAATATTGAGATGTCAGTAGCTGACAGGATTAAACAAAATTGGTTAGCAGTGGTAGCTGTTGGAAGTCTGTACAGTTGATGCCAGAACGGAAATATGTAGATGTCAATAGCTGACAGGGTTAAACAACATTGGTTAGCAGTGGTAGCTGTTGGAAGTCTGTACAGTTGATGCCAGAAAGGAAATATGTAGATGTCAACAGCTGACAGGGTTAAACAACATTGGTTAGCAGTGGAAGCTGTTGGAAGTCTGTACAGTTGCTGCCAGAAAGGAAATATGTAGATGTCAACAGCTGACAGGGTTCAACAACATTGGTTAGCAGTGGAAGCTGTTGGAAGTCTGTACAGTTGCTGCCAGAAAGGAAATATTGAGATGTCAGTAGCTGACAGGGTTAAACAACATTGGTTAGCAGTGGTAGCTGTTGGAAGTCTGTACAGTTGCTGCCAGAAAGGATATATGTAGATGTCAGTAACTGACAGGGTTAAACAACATTGGTTAGCAGTGGTAGCTGTTGAAAGTCTGTACAGTTGCTGCCAGAAAGGAAATATGTAGATGTCAACAGCTGACAGGGTTAAACAACATTGGTTAGCAGTGGAAGCTGTTGGAAGTCTGTACAGTTGCTGCCAGAAAGGAAATATGTAGATGTCAACAGCTGACAGGGTTCAACAACATTGGTTAGCAGTGGAAGCTGTTGGAAGTCTGTACAGTTGATGCCAAAAAGGAAATATTGAGATGTCAGTAGCTGACAGGGTTAAACAACATTGGTTAGCAGTGGTAGCTGTTGGAAGTCTGTACAGTTGCTGCCAGAAAGGATATATGTAGATGTCAGTAGCTGACAGGGTTAAACAACATTGGTTAGCAGTGGTAGCTGTTGAAAGTCTGTACAGTTGCTGCCGGACAGGAAATATGTAGATGTCAGTAGCTGACAGGGTTAAACAACATTGGTTAGCAGTGGTAGCTGTTGGAAGTCTGTACAGTTGATGCCAGAAAGGAAATATGTAGATGTCAGTAGCTGACAGGGTTAAACAACATTGGTTAGCAGTGGTAGCTGTTGGAAGTCTGTACAGTTGCTGCCGGACAGGAAATATTGAGATTTGGCACCAAGCAGGCATGATAATGAGCAGAGAGATAGATGGTCTTTCATTCTTTTACCCTTACGAGGTCCTCCAAATAACTTGTGCAGGGGCATGATAATGAGCAGAGGGATAGATGGTCCTTTCCTTCTTTTACCCTTACGAGGTCCTTCAAATAACTCGTGCAGGGGCATGATAATGAGCAGAGGGATAGATGGTCTTTCATTCTTTTACCCTTACGAGGTCCTCCAAATAACTCGTGCAGGGGCATGATAATGAGCAGAGGGATAGATGGTCTTTCATTCTTTTACCCTTACGAGGTCCTCCAAATAACTTGTGCAGGGGCATAATGAGCAGAGGGATAGATGGTCTTTCATTCTTTTACCCTTACGAGGTCCTCCAAATAACTCGTGCAGGGGCATGATAATGAGCAGAGGGATAGATGGTCTTTCATTCTTTTACCCTTACGAGGTCCTCCAAATAACTAGTGCAGGGGCATGATAATGAGCAGAGGGATAGATGGTCTTTCATTCTTTTACCCTTACGAGGTCCTCCAAAATAACTTGTACAGGGGCATGATAATAAGCAGAGGGATAGATGGTCTTTCATTCTTTTACCCTTACGAGGTCCTCCAAAATAACTTGTGCAGGGGCATGATAATGAGCAGAGGGATAGATGGTCTTTCATTCTTTTACCCTTACGAGGTCCTCCAAATAACTCGTGCAGGGGCATGATAATGAGCAGAGAGATAGATGGTCTTTCATTCTTTTACCCTTACGAGGTCCTCCAAAATAACTCGTGCAGGGGCATGATAATGAGCAGAGGGATAGATGGTCTTTCATTCTTTTACCCTTACGAGGTCCTCCAAATAACTCGTGCAGGGGCATGATAATGAGCAGAGAGATAGATGGTCTTTCATTCTTTTACCCTTACGAGGTCCTCCAAATAACTCGTGCAGGGGCATGATAATGAGCAGAGGGATAGATGGTCTTTCATTCTTTTACCCTTACAAGGTCCTCCAAATAACTCGTGCAGGGGCATGATAATGAGCAGAGGGATAGATGGTCTTTCATTCTTTTACCCTTACGAGGTCCTCCAAATAACTCGTGCAGGGGCATGATAATGAGCAAAGGGATAGATGGTCTTTCATTCTTTTACCCTTACGAGGTCCTCCAAATAACTTGTGCAGGGGCATGATAATAAGCAGAGGGATAGATGGTCTTTCATTCTTTTACCCTTACAAGGTCCTCCAAATAACTCGTGCAGGGGCATGATAATGAGCAGAGGGATAGATGGTCTTTCATTCTTTTACCCTTACAAGGTCCTCCAAATAACTTGTGCAGGGGCATGATAATGAGCAGAGGGATAGATGGTCTTTCATTCTTTTACCCTTACGAGGTCCTCCAAATAACTTGTGCAGGGGCATGATAATGAGCACAGAGATAGATGGTCTTTCATTCTTTTACCCTTACGAGGTCCTCCAAATAACTCGTGCAGGGGCATGATAATGAGCAGAGGGATAGATGGTCTTTCATTCTTTTACCCTTACGAGGTCCTCCAAATAACTCGTGCAGGGGCATGATAATGAGCAGAGGGATAGATGGTCTTTCATTCTTTTACCCTTACGAGGTCCTCCAAATAACTCGTGCAGGGGCATGATAATGAGCACAGAGATAGATGGTCTTTCATTCTTTTACCCTTACGAGGTCCTCCAAATAACTCGTGCAGGGGCATGATAATGAGCAGAGGGATAGATGGTCTTTCATTCTTTTACCCTTACGAGGTCCTCCAAATAACTCGTGCAGGGGCATGATAATGAGCAGAGGGATAGATGGTCTTTCATTCTTTTACCCTTACGAGGTCCTCCAAATAACTCGTGCAGGGGCATGATAATGAGCAGAGGGATAGATGGTCTTTCATTCTTTTACCCTTACGAGGTCCTCCAAATAACTAGTGCAGGGGCATGATAATGAGCAGAGGGATAGATGGTCTTTCATTCTTTTACCCTTACGAGGTCCTCCAAAATAACTTGTACAGGGGCATGATAATAAGCAGAGGGATAGATGGTCTTTCATTCTTTTACCCTTACAAGGTCCTCCAAATAACTCGTGCAGGGGCATGATAATGAGCAGAGGGATAGATGGTCTTTCATTCTTTTACCCTTACGAGGTCCTCCAAATAACTCGTGCAGGGGCATGATAATGAGCAGAGGGATAGATGGTCTTTCATTCTTTTACCCTTACAAGGTCCTCCAAATAACTTGTGCAGGGGCATGATAATGAGCAGAGGGATAGATGGTCTTTCATTCTTTTACCCTTACGAGGTCCTCCAAATAACTCGTGCAGGGGCATGATAATGAGCAGAGGGATAGATGGTCTTTCATTCTTTTACGCCTTACGAGGTCCTCCAAATAACTTGTGCAGGGGCATGATAATGAGCAGAGGGATAGATGGTCTTTCCCTCTTTTACCCTTACGAGGTCCTCCAAATAACTAGTGCAGGGGCATGATAATGAGCAGAGGGATAGATGGTCTTTCATTCTTTTACCCTTACGAGGTCCTCCAAATAACTCGTGCAGGGGCATGATAATGAGCAGAGGGATAGATGGTCTTTCATTCTTTTACGCCTTACGAGGTCCTCCAAATAACTTGTGCAGGGGCATGATAATGAGCAGAGGGATAGATGGTCTTTCCCTCTTTTACCCTCACGAAGTCCTCCAAATAACTCGTGCAGGGGCATGATAATAAGCAGAGGGATAGATGGTCTTTCATTCTTTTACCCTTACAAGGTCCTCCAAATAACTTGTGCAGGGGCATGATAATGAGCAGAGGGATAGATGGTCTTTCATTCTTTTACCCTTACAACGTCCTCAAAATAACTCGTGCAGGGGCATGATAATGAGCAGAGGGATAGATGGTCTTTCATTCTTTTACCCTTACGAGGTCCTCCAAATAACTTGTGCAGGGGCATGATAATGAGCAGAGAGATAGATGGTCTTTCATTCTTTTACCCTTACGAGGTCCTCCAAATAACTCGTGCAGGGGCATGATAATGAGCAGAGGGATAGATGGTCTTTCATTCTTTTACCCTTACGAGGTCCTCCAAATAACTCGTGCAGGGGCATGATAATGAGCACAGAGATAGATGGTCTTTCATTCTTTTACCCTTACGAGGTCCTCCAAATAACTTGTGCAGGGGCATGATAATGAGCAGAGGGATAGATGGTCTTTAATTCTTTTACCCTTACGAGGTCATCCAAATAACTTGTGCAGGGGCATGATCATAAGCAGAGGGATAGATGGTCTTTCATTCTTTTACCCTTACAAGGTCCTCCAAATAACTTGTGCAGGGTCATGCTAATGAGCAGAGGGATAGATGGTCTTTCATTCTTTTACCCTTACGAGGTCCTCCAAATAACTCGTGCAGGGGCATGATAATGAGCAGAGGGATAGATGGTCTTTCATTCTTTTACCCTTACGAGGTCCTCCAAATAACTCGTGCAGGGGCATGATAATGAGCAGAGAGATAGATGGTCTTTCTTTCTTTTACCCTTACGAGGTCCTCCAAAGAACTTGTGCAGGGGCATGATAATGAGCAGAGGGATATATGGTCTTTCATTCGTTTACCCTTACGAGGTCCTCCAAATAACTTGTGCAGGGGCATGACAATGAGCAGAGGGATAGATGGTCTTTCCTTCTTTTACCCTTATGAGGTCCTCCAAATAACTCGTGCAGGGGCATGACAATGAGCAGAGGGATAGATGGTCTTTCATTCTTTTACCCTTACGAGGTCCTCCAAATAACTCGTGCAGGGGCATGATAACGAACAGAGGGATAGATGGTCTTTCATTCTTTTACCCTTACGAGGTCCTCCAAATAACTCGTGCAGGGGCATGATAATGAGCAGAGAGATAGATGGTCTTTCATACTTTTACCCTCACGAAGTCCTCCAAATAACTTGTGCAGGGGCATGATAATGAGCAGAGGGATAGATGGTCTTTCATTCTTTTACCCTTACGAGGTCCTCCAAATAACTCGTGCAGGGGCATGATAATGAACAGAGGGATAGATGGTCTTTCATTCTTTTACCCTTACGAGGTCCTCCAAATAACTCGTGCAGGGGCATGATAATGAGCAGAGAGATAGATGGTCTTTCATACTTTTACCCTCACGAGGTCCTCCAAATAACTCTTGCAGGAACACAGCGACCGGGCAAAATTGGGGACGAACTTCCTGTAATAATTAGTTAACCCCAAAAATGCACGTACTTCTTTGTTCGCGGTGTTGGCCAATTCGCAATAGCTGCTATCTTACTGGGGTCAGTTGCTATCCCCTATTTCAAAAGGATAAGTCCTAGATAGTGCACTTTTGGCACTTGTAACATTTTGATGGCTTTAACTTGAAACCATGGATGGCTAGCCGACTAATGACCTTCCCTAACCTGTTTACATCTCGTGTATATGGTTGCGTACCTCTTCATACTGGGAAGAGGTGATACGCCTATATCGCTCCCTAACTTGCTGGGGATCGTGACAGGAATGCGGTGCTCTATGATTTTATTATGTTCTCAATAGAGAAAGCGCTGAATACATGTGGATATTCTGAGAGTACGGACTTAACTCTTATCAATGAATCCTTCTGGGGAAGGAAAGCCTGAAAAATCTAGTTGATCGGCCATTCAATCACCATGCATCTTCTTGTTCTGCCTGGTTGGCCTTATGGTGGTGGTGGTCTCTTGCATCTGGACGGATTCTAACAGTTGGCATAAATACACTTCCCCAAATTTGGCATGGTGAGACACCTACAGGGTGATTTTGTGGAGTTTTGTATCAAAATAGGTATGGTCTGGCCATCTTGTCTGGCCTTATATCTACCGTCACAATTCTGGGTTCAATAACAAGTCCTTCTGGGAGTGTAATAGTTTTGGGTACTATGACTACGTTATAGTTTATTGGGGAGTACGGAAACAAAGATTTCCAATAGGGGAACAGGGAATAAGCTAAGGATATAAAAGCTTTTTGACAGTGTAGACACCTGGGACCTGGTATCTAACGAGCATATAGCACCTTCGACCTTGTGTTATAGCTTAACTTTCATTGGCTCTCCCTACCAACCGGTTTAAAATCTCTTTTGGGGGAGCTCCGGGATTTTTTTTGGGGGGGAGGAACATCTGAGTTGGAACCTACTGTTTGCCCAAGTGCGGTGGCCCCTGCCGTTTTAGAGGCATTACTCTCCCTGATTTTGCCATAATTTGCAGGATGGGGACCGGCTGGGGGTGTATGTGGGGGCCTGCAGGGTCGAGGTGGTATTAATGCACACTCCCACACAAAATGTCCCTCGCCCCCACACCTAAATCGGCCCAAAATGACATTTTTACCGCTGATATTTTAACCTCTGACATTTTTACCTCTGGCATTTTAACCTTTGACATTTTTACCTCTGACATTTTTACCACTAATATTTTCACCTCTGACATTTTTACCCCTGACATTTTAACCTTTGACATTTTTAACTCTGACATTTTTATCTGACAAACAAAGGCCCCTTTGACGTAGGTCAACTCTTATTCCTGCTGTGTTTCCTCCCAACTCCAATCTTTCTACCCTCTCTATTAATTTATGTTCTATCGCCTGTTCCATGGCCCGGACAATCCGCACCACCCCATCAAAATCAAAATCATACACACTCTTGTATCGATCGATGCCCCCTTCACTGTTGTTGTCCATCAAATGTCTCATCTTTTGCATCCCCCTGAAACTCCACCACTATACCAACAATTGTAGCCGGGTACTGTACATTGCTATTGGTTCCCCCACTGTCTGCCGGGTGCAATTCAATTGCTGTAATAGTGTGGCCCGGCTTTCCACAGTTCCGTAGAACCCTCTAGTTTATATGGCCAATATCCTTGGTAGAGGCCTCTGGCCCTATGCTTAAAGCAATCTGCCCAGCCTCCCCCCTCAATGATCTCCGTACCATCCTATCTAGGGCATCCCAGGAGCATGACTATAATCTTTTGACAAACCGTCAACTTCATATTTCCACCCCTCAAAACCTACCTTGCCCCCTTTTAGCCTTAGGTCCCCACTGAAAAAAGACAATAGGTGGGGTTTTCATTCAACCACATCCTCTTCTAATTTCAAGTTTAGGGCTGCGAAAAGAATTCTTCGCACCTTTACTGGCAAGGACTATCTAGCAACTAGCTGGGATCCATTTTTCTTTGAAGCCTCCCAGGTTTAGTCTCAATTGGGAAAGACACAGTATGCTGACTTTGTAGTTCTGATGTTACTGAATCCCGCCCAAACTTTTTAACCACCAGCTTTCCTACTTCTTCAAAAAATTCTTCTAACTCTCCTTCTGTCACTTGCGGGCTGAATTCTTAATCAAGACTACCCGGTCCCCATGTATGCTTGCCATCTTATTTATTCTAGCTCAAATCACAACACAACAACAAAATAACAATATTAACTCCAAATTAAAATTAAACATTAACCAATTCTGACTAGCCACATAACTACTAGACCCGTATTATAATGGTTAACAAGCACAGCCTACATGGCGAAAGAAAACAAACATGTGAACCGTCGGCGAGGTCTTCAACAAAACAATTTTATGCGCTAGCTGCCTCCAGTAGTTATGATGGATGCTTAAACAAAAAAGGCGGTTCAGGCACGTTATCGAGGGAAATAGATGGGCTATGGTGTACAGAGGAAATATTGAGATGTCAATAGCTGACAGGGTTAAACAACATTGGTTAGCAGTGGTAGCTGTTGGAAGTCTGTACAGTTGCTGCCAGAAAGGAAATATGTAGATGTCAGTAGCTGACAGGGTTAAACAACATTGGTTAGCAGTAGTAGCTGTTGAAAGTCTGTACAGTTGATGACGGACAGGAAATATGTATATGTCAGTAGCTGACAGGGTTAAACAAAATTGGTTAGCAGTGGTAGCTGTTGGAAGTCTGTACAGTTGATGCCGGACAGGAAATATTGAGATGTCAGTAGCTGACAGGGTTAAACAACATTGGTTAGCAGTGGTAGCTGTTGGAAGTCTGTACAGTTGATGCCAGAAAGAAAATATTGAGATGTCAGTAGCTGACAGGGTTAAACAACATTGGTTAGCAGTGGTAGCTGTTGGAAGTCTGTACAGTTGCTGCCAGAAAGGAAATATGTAGATGTCAACAGCTGACAGGGTTAAACAACATTGGTTAGCAGTGGAAGCTGTTGGAAGTCTGTACAGTTGCTGCCAGAAAGGAAATATGTAGATGTCAACAGCTGACAGGGTTCAACAACATTGGTTAGCAGTGGAAGCTGTTGGAAGTCTGTAGAGTTGATGCCAGAAAGGAAATATTGAGATGTCAGTAGCTGACAGGGTTAAACAACATTGGTTAGCAGTGGTAGCTGTTGGAAGTCTGTACAGTTGCTGCCAGAAAGGATATATGTAGATGTCAGTAGCTGACAGGGTTAAACAACATTGGTTAGCAGTGGTAGCTGTTGAAAGTCTGTACAGTTGCTGCCAGAAAGGAAATATGTAGATGTCAACAGCTGACAGGGTTAAACAACATTGGTTAGCAGTGGAAGCTGTTGGAAGTCTGTACAGTTGCTGCCAGAAAGGAAATATGTAGATGTCAACAGCTGACAGGGTTCAACAACATTGGTTAGCAGTGGAAGCTGTTGGAAGTCTGTACAGTTGATGCCAAAAAGGAAATATTGAGATGTCAGTAGCTGACAGGGTTAAACAACATTGGTTAGCAGTGGTAGCTGTTGGAAGTCTGTACAGTTGCTGCCAGAAAGGATATATGTAGATGTCAGTAGCTGACAGGGTTAAACAACATTGGTTAGCAGTGGTAGCTGTTGAAAGTCTGTACAGTTGCTGCCGGACAGGAAATATGTAGATGTCAGTAGCTGACAGGGTTAAACAACATTGGTTAGCAGTGGTAGCTGTTGGAAGTCTGTACATTTGATGCCGGAAAGGAAATATTGAGATGTCAGTAGCTGACAGGGTAAACAACATTGGTTAGCTGTGGCAGCTGTTGGAAGTCTGTACAGTTGATGCCGGAAAGGAAATATTTAGATTTGGCACCAAGCAGGCATGATAATGAGCAGAGGGATAGATGGTCCTTTCCTTCTTTTACCCTTACGAGGTCCTCCAAATAACTTGTGCAGGGGCATGATAATGAGCAGAGAGATAGATGGTCTTTCATTCTTTTACCCTTACGAGGTCCTCCAAATAACTCGTGCAGGGGCATGATAATGAGCAGAGGGAAAGATGTTCTTTCATTCTTTTACCCTTACGAGGTCCTCCAAATAACTCGTGCAGGGGCATGATAATGAGCAGAGAGATAGATGGTCTTTCATTCTTTTACCCTTACGAGGTCCTCCAAAAAACTCGTGCATGGGCATGATAATCAGCAGAGGGATAGACGGTCTTTCATTCTTTTACCCTTACGAGGTCCTCCAAATAACTTGTGCAGGGGCATGATAATGAGCAGAGGGATAGATGGTCTTTCATTCTTTTACCCTTACGAGGTCCTCCAAATAACTTTTGCAGGGGCATGATAATGAGCAGAGGGATAGATGGTCTTTCCTTCTTTTACCCTTACGAGGTCCTCCAAATAACTCGTGCAGGGGCATGACAATGAGCAGAGGGATAGATGGTCTTTCATTCTTTTACCCTTACGAGGTCCTCCAAATAACTTGTGCAGGGGCATGATAACGAACAGAGGGATAGATGGTCTTTCATTCTTTTACCCTTACAAGGTCCTCCAAATAACTCGTGCAGGGGCATGATAATGAGCAGAGAGATAGATGGTCTTTCATACTTTTACCCTCACGAAGTCCTCCAAATAACTTGTGCAGGGGCATGATATTGAGCAGAGGGATAGATGGTCTTTCATTCTTTTACCCTTACGAGGTCCTCCAAATAACTCGTGCAGGGGCATGATAATGAACAGAGGGATAGATAGTCTTTCATTCTTTTACCCTTACGAGGTCCTCCAAATAACTCGTGCAGGGGCATGATAATAAGCAGAGGGATAGATGGTCTTTCCTTCTTTTACCCTTACGAGGTCCTCCAAATAACTCGTGCAGGGGCATGACAATGAGCAGAGGGATAGATGGTCTTTCATTCTTTTACCCTTACGAGGTCCTCCAAATAACTCGTGCAGGGGCATGATAATGACAGAGGGGTAGATGGTCTTTCATTCTTTTACCCTTACAAGGTCCTCCAAATAACTCGTGCAGGGGCATGATAATGAGCAGAGAGATAGATGGTCTTTCATACTTTTACCCTCACGAAGTCCTCCAAATAACTTGTGCAGGGGCATGATAATGAGCAGAGGGATAGATGGTCTTTCATTCTTTTACCCTTACGAGGTCCTCCAAATAATTCGTGCAGGGGCATGATAATGAACAGAGGGATAGATGGTCTTTCATTCTTTTACCCTTACGAGGTCCTCCAAATAACTCGTGCAGGGGCATGATAATGAGCAGAGAGATAGATGGTCTTTCATACTTTTACCCTCACGAGGTCCTCCAAATAACTCTTGCAGGAACACAGCGACCGGGCAAAATTGGGGACGAACTTCCTGTAATAATTAGTTAACCCCAAAAATGCACGTACTTCTTTGTTCGCGGTGTTGGCCAATTCGCAATGGCTGCTATCTTACTGGGGTCAGTTGCTATCCCCTATTTCAAAAGGATAAGTCCTAGATAGTGCACTTTTGGCACATGTAACATTTTGATGGCTTTAACTTGAAACCATGGATGGCTAGCCGACTAATGACCTTCCCTAACCTGTTTACATCTCGTGTATATGGTTGCGTACCTCTTCGTACTGGGAAGGGGTGATACGCCTATATTGCTCCCTAACTTGCTGGGGATCGTGACAGGAATGCGGTGCTCTATGATTTTATTATGTTCTCAATAGAGAAAGCGCTGAATACATGTGGATATTCTGAGAGTACGGACTTAACTCTTATCAATGAATCCTTCTGGGGCAGGAAAGCCTGAAAAATCTAGTTGATCGGCCATTCAATCACCATGCATCTTCTTGTTCTGCCTGGTTGGCCTTATGGTGGTGGTGGTCTCTTGCATCTGGACGGATTCTAACAGTTGGCATAAATACACTTCCCCAAATTTGGCATGGTGAGACACCTACAGGGTGATTTTGTGGAGTTTTGTATCAAAATAGGTATGGTCTGGCCATCTTGTCTGGCCTTATATCTACCGTCACAATTCTGGGTTCAATAACAAGTCCTTCTGGGAGTGTAATAGTTTTGGGTACTATGACTACGTTATAGTTTATTGGGGAGTACGGAAACAAAGATTTCCAATAGGGGAACAGGGAATAAGCTAAGGATATAAAAGCTTTTTGACAGTGTAGACACCTGGGACCTGGTATCTAACGAGCATATAGCACCTTCGACCTTGTGTTATAGCTTAACTTTCATTGGCTCTCCCTACCAACCGGTTTAAAATCTCTTTTGGGGGAGCTCCGGGATTTTTTTTGGGGGGGAGGAACATCTGAGTTGGAACCTACTGTTTGCCCAAGTGTGGTGGCCCCTGCCGTTTTAGAGGCATTACTCTCCCTGATTTTGCCATAATTTGCAGGATGGGGACCGGCTGGGGGTGTATGTGGGGGCCTGCAGGGTCGAGGTGGTATTAATGCACACTCCCACACAAAATGTCCCTCGCCCCCACACCTAAATCGGCCCAAAATGACATTTTTACCGCTGATATTTTAACCTCTGACATTTTTACCTCTGGCATTTTAACCTTTGACATTTTTACCTCTGACATTTTTACCACTAATATTTTCACCTCTGACATTTTTACCCCTGACATTTTAACCTTTGACATTTTTAACTCTGACATTTTTATCTGACAAACAAAGGCCCCTTTGACGTAGGTCAACTCTTATTCCTGCTGTGTTTCCTCCCAACTCCAATCTTTCTACCCTCTCTATTAATTTATGTTCTATCGCCTGTTCCATGGCCCGGACAATCCGCACCACCCCATCAAAATCAAAATCATACACACTCTTGTATCGATCGATGCCCCCTTCACTGTTGTTGTCCATCAAATGTCTCATCTTTTGCATCCCCCTGAAACTCCACCACTATACCAACAATTGTAGCCGGGTACTGTACATTGCTATTGGTTCCCCCACTGTCTGCCGGGTGCAATTCAATTGCTGTAATAGTGTGGCCCGGCTTTCCACAGTTCCGTAGAACCCTCTAGTTTATATGGCCAATATCCTTGGTAGAGGCCTCTGGCCCTATGCTTAAAGCAATCTGCCCAGCCTCCCCCCTCAATGATCTCCGTACCATCCTATCTAGGGCATCCCAGGAGCATGACTATAATCTTTTGACAAACCGTCAACTTCATATTTCCACCCCTCAAAACCTACCTTGCCCCCTTTTAGCCTATAGGTCCCCACTGAAAAAAAACAATAGGTGGGGTTTTCGTTCAACCACATCCTCTTCTAATTTCAAGTTTAGGGCTGCGAAAAGAATTCTTCGCACCTTTACTGGCATGGACTATCTAGCAACTAGCTGGGATCCATTTTTCCTTGAGGCCTCCCAGGTTTAGTCTCAATTGGGAAAGACACAGTATGCTGACTTTGTAGTTCTGATGTTACTGAATCCCGCCCAAACTTTTTAACCACCAGCTTTCCTACTTCTTCAAAAAATTCTTCTAACTCTCCTTCTGTCACTTGCGGGCTGAATTCTTAATCAAGACTACCCGGTCCCCATGTATGCTTGCCATCTTATTTATTCTAGCTCAAATCACAACACAACAACAAAATAACAATATTAACTCCAAATTAAAATTAAACATTAACCAATTCTGACTAGCCACATAACTACTAGACCCGTATTATAATGGTTAAAAAGCACAGCCTACATGGCGAAAGAAAACAAACATGTGAACTGTCGGCGAGGTCTTCAACAAAACAATTTTATGTGCTAGCTGCCTCCAGTAGTTATGATGGATGCTTAAACAAAAAAGGCGGTTCAGGCACGTTATCGAGGGAAATAGATGGGCTATGGTGTACAGAGGAAATATTGAGATGTCAGTAGCTGACAGGGTTTAATAAACAACATTGGTTAGCAGTGGTAGCTGTTGGAAGTCTGTTCAGTTGATGCCGGAAAGGAAATATGTAGATGTCAATAGCTGACAGGGTTAAACAACATTGGTTAGCAGTGGTAGCTGTTGGAAGTCTGTACAGTTGCTGCCAGAAAGGAAATATGTAGATGTCAGTAGCTGACAGGGTTAAACAACATTGGTTAGCAGTGGTAGCTGTTGGAAGTCTGTACAGTTGATGCCAGAAAGAAAATATTGAGATGTCAGTAGCTGACAGGGTTAAACAACATTGGTTAGCAGTGGTAGCTGTTGGAAGTCTGGACAGTTGATGCCAGAAAGGAAATATGTAGATGTCAGTAGCTGACAGGGTTAAACAACATTGGTTAGCAGTGGTAGCTGTTGGAAGTCTGTACAGTTGATGCCGGACAGGAAATATTGAGATGTCAGTAGCTGACAGGGTTAAACAACATTGGTTAGCAGTGGTAGCTGTTGGAAGTCTGTACAGTTGATGCCAGAAAGAAAATATTGAGATGTCAGTAGCTGACAGGGTTAAACAACATTGGTTAGCAGTGGTAGCTGTTGGAAGTCTGTACAGTTGATGCCAGAAAGGAAATATGTAGATGTCAACAGCTGACAGGGTTAAACAACATTGGTTAGCAGTGGAAGCTGTTGGAAGTCTGTACAGTTGCTGCCAGAAAGGAAATATGTAGATGTCAACAGCTGACAGGGTTAAACAACATTGGTTAGCAGTGGTAGCTGTTGGAAGTCTGTACATTTGATGCCGGAAAGAAAATATTGAGATGTCAGTAGCTGACAGGGTAAACAACATTGGTTAGCTGTGGCAGCTGTTGGAAGTCTGTACAGTTGATGCCGGAAAGGAAATATTTAGATTTGGCACCAAGCAGGCATGATAATGAGCAGAGGGATAGATGGTCCTTTCCTTCTTTTACCCTTACGAGGTCCTCCAAATAACTTGTGCAGGGGCATGATAATGAGCAGAGGGATAGTTGGTCTTTCTTTCTTTTACGCCTTACGAGGTCCTCCAAATAACTTGTGCAGGGGCATGATAATGAGCAGAGGGATAGATGGTCCTTTCCTTCTTTTACCCTTACGAGGTCCTCCAAATAACTCGTGCAGGGGCATGATAATGAGCAGAGGGATAGATGGTCTTTCCTTCTTTTACCCTTATGAGGTCCTCCAAATAACTTGTGCAGGGGCATGATAATGAGCAGAGGGATAGATGGTCTTTCCTTCTTTTATTCTTAAGAGGTCCTCCAAATAACTTGTGCAGGGGCATGATAATGAGCAGTGGGATCGATGGTCCTTTCCTTCTTTTACCCTTATGAGGTCCTCCAAATAACTTGTGCAGGGGCATGATAATGAGCAGAGGGATAGATGGTCTTTCCTTCTTTTACCCTTACGAGGTCCTCCAAATAACTTGTGCAGGGGCATGATAATGAGCAGAGGGATAGTTGGTCTTTCCTTCTTTTACCCTTACGAGGTCCTCCAAATAACTTGTGCAGGGGCATGATAATGAGCAGAGGGATAGATGGTCTTTCATTCTTTTACCCTTACGAGGTCCTCCAAATAACTTGTGCAGGGGCATGATAATGAGCAGAGGGATAGATGGTCTTTCCTTCTTTTACCCTTACGAGGTCCTCCAAATAACTCGTGCAGGGGCATGACAATGAGCAGAGGGATAGATGGTCTTTCATTCTTTTACCCTTACGAGGTCCTCCAAATAACTCGTGCAGGGGCATGATAATGAACAGAGGGATAGATGGTCTTTCATTCTTTTACCCTTACAAGGTCCTCCAAATAACTCGTGCAGGGGCATGATAATGAGCAGAGAGATAGATGGTCTTTCATACTTTTACCCTCACGAAGTCCTCCAAATAACTTGTGCAGGGGCATGATAATGAGCAGAGGGATAGATGGTCTTTCATTCTTTTACCCTTACGAGGTCCTCCAAATAACTCGTGCAGGGGCATGATAATGAACAGAGGGATAGATGGTCTTTCATTCTTTTACCCTTACGAGGTCCTCCAAATAACTCGTGCAGGGGCATGATAATGAGCAGAGAGATAGATGGTCTTTCATACTTTTACCCTCACGAGGTCCTCCAAATAACTCTTGCAGGAACACAGCGACCGGGCAAAATTGGGGACGAACTTCCTGTAATAATTAGTTAACCCCAAAAATGCACGTACTTCTTTGTTCGCGGTGTTGGCCAATTCGCAATGGCTGCTATCTTACTGGGGTCAGTTGCTATCCCCTATTTCAAAAGGATAAGTCCTAGATAGTGCACTTTTGGCACTTGTAACATTTTGATGGCTTTAACTTGAAACCATGGATGGCTAGCCGACTAATGACCTTCCCTAACCTGTTTACATCTCGTGTATATGGTTGCGTACCTCTTCGTACTGGGAAGGGGTGATACGCCTATATTGCTCCCTAACTTGCTGGGGATCGTGACAGGAATGCGGTGCTCTATGATTTTATTATGTTCTCAATAGAGAAAGCGCTGAATACATGTGGATATTCTGAGAGTACGGACTTAACTCTTATCAATGAATCTTTCTGGGGCAGGAAAGCCTGAAAAATCTAGTTGATCGGCCATTCAATCACCATGCATCTTCTTGTTCTGCCTGGTTGGCCTTATGGTGGTGGTGGTCTCTTGCATCTGGACGGATTCTAACAGTTGGCATAAATACACTTCCCCAAATTTGGCATGGTGAGACACCTACAGGGTGATTTTGTGGAGTTTTGAATCAAAATAGGTATGGTCTGGCCTTATATCTACCGTCACAATTCTGGGTTCAATAACAAGTCCTTCTGGGAGTGTATAGCTTTGGGTACTATGACTACGTTATAGTTTATTGGGGAGTACGGAAACAAAGATTTCCAATAGGGGAACAGAGAATAAGCTAAGGATATAAAAGCTTTTTGATAGTGTAGACACCCGGGACCTGGTATATATCTAACGAGCATATAGCACCTGTATCAGCACTTCATTATCTATGGCCCTGGACAGGGAAAGATTGGCTGCTACCTTATATATATATATATATATATATATATCTATTTCTTTTCTTACTTTCTCATTCTGTCTTCATTTCTCTCTCTATAAATATCTTTCTTTCTCACTCTTTCTTTCTCTCTCTGTCTCTTTCCACTTCCATATCCTACTTAAAGACCAAGCAGTTACTAACCTCTTTTCAGAGATCTGGACACTCGAACCCATGTCCTCCTTTTTGTTCTGGTTTTCAAGGTTGTCTCTTCCACAGTGTGATCCATGTGACGATGATGTTGAAGGAAGCTTTTGTTTGGAATCACTGACAACTCTCATGGAAACTGTTTGACACTTGAATTATGAAGACCCAGGCATCATGGTTCGACACTGAACAGATGAGAAGCAGGTTTCATGGAGTCAGTATGGTAAGATAAGCATGTTAATTAGCATTGTTTTGCCTGTCCAAAATATACATTTGCTTGCAGGAATTAATGTAGAGGTCTTGGAAGTATGTAGAATACAAAACCAAAATTTTCTGCACATCTTTATATACTTATTTGGCCTAGTTTGGGGGTAGGGAAATCCCAAAAGACGAAAAAGTATTCTACTTACGCCTGCATCATGGTAAGTATGTATATTTTTGTTGGTATCTCTTTACTTTCTCTTCTTTCCTCCCTTACTAACTACTATTCCTTTCTTTATCCAGAGGCTTATTGCAATATTTGCTAGCCACTAATTTGATTGTGAAGTAGAATGAGAGCACTGAGTGAAAATACTTTTTTTTATAAGATTTTTCAAAACAATCCACATTCATCAACTCTGTGGATTTGTTAACAATAAGATATGCCTTATATGTTTTCCATGTCTGATAAAAGTGATCCATATTTTTTTTAAATATCCACTACTCTTCAAGAAATGAGCTGGTATTTCCCTGTTAAAAAACAACTATCTGTCTTCTAAGCCAGACATGACATGCTTAAACAGAAGTGAAGGCTATATTATGATAGTTCCATGTGCACGGTATCTCACTTCTACAAAGTTATATTAGACAGCTTTGAGATACATGTTCAACATCAAAGCCAATTACTAATGCAATTGAACTTCATTGCATTTTTAACCACAAATTATGAGCGAATATTAGCACTACAAGTATGACTGTAAACTGTATTTGCATCTATTCAAATGGTCTGAGAGATGAGCTCCAATCTTGTCTCTTTATATTAGGACAAGAATTAAGATACCGGTACACCTATGTTTATCAGCGTGTTTTACACCTTCGTTTACTGGTGATGCAGATAAAACTGATATTTTCCAACTTTCCAACAAGTCCTCATGAGTCTGAGACTTAGAAATGATTATCAGAAGATCTAACGCAATAAATGTCCTAAGAGGCTTGCAAGACACTGATGATTATCAGCATGCACATCTTAGAAATCAGATGTGCTCAATATTTCATTCACTGGTATTGTGGAAATCTATGATGAGTATGAGGACACTGATGACTTTTACCATGCACATCTGATTTTATATCAGATATGGTCAGAATAATTGATTTACTAGTATTGTGGAAATCTTCAAAAGTTTGAGGACACACTGATGATTGTAAGCATGAAAATCTATTAAGTCGATTGTGATGATTTGTGAAAGTCCTCATGACTCGAGGCTTACAATGTAGCTCAAGTATCCAATACCGTGACATGTGTTCATGTCATCCTAAAATAACAGCAAATAAAAACTGACTGGCATTGTGGATTAATTGTCCTAATAAGTATGAGGCTTACAAGACACCTATGATTATCAGCATGCAAACGTAATACCTTGAAATGTGGTCAGTATAAAATAAAATTCATTCACTAGCTGGCTCACTGGCTTTGTGAAACTCCTCACGAGTCTAAGGCTTGAAAGACACTTGTGATTATCAACGATCTAATGAGCCTGGATGTGTTAAACTAAGATATGATCAGTATATATACAGATGTAACTGATTCACTAGCTTTGTGAAAGTCCTCTTCGGTCTGAAGCTTGGCAGACATCTGCAACAGTTAGGTGTGAAAGACCAATTTAATAGACCTTGAAGTATTCAGAATGCAGATAAACTGACTCACTAGAACCTATAACCAAAGCAGCATTTGGTGGTTTCCCCTGCAGCTTATCTCTGCATATGCTACCCCATTATATAAGTTTTTGTAGTTGAGTAATATAGCTTACTCTGCCCTTGAATTTCCACTAATTATTCCCATGATGATCTTTTCTAGCGACACCTAAAATATATCGCTGTTTATGAGCACATGCACTTACCATTTAAAAACAGGGTTGACTTTTTATGAGGGGCCTGCCAATTAAACCAGGGACAGAAAGACAAATGCAGAAAAAAGCCTTATCTGCAAACTATTGCGGGACGATAGTGTTCAGTTGCACATCCTTAATGTACACTACTGACACTACCTCAGAAGTCCTGCAAAAAGTATTCTAAATGCTTTATGGCCCATTGGAACTGCAACAGGTCCTCATGAAATCAACATGCCAGTGACCAAGTTCCCCCGGTCAGAAGAGCGTCTGCCTGTCAAACTAAAGGTCATGGATTCCAATCCAACTCCGGCAGATGACTGAAGCATTAGTCGGCTATTACTAGAACCCTCCCTTGTTCTATACACTCTGTAACAATCCTCCAGATAGGATGTTAATCGGAGGTGTCACGTGAGAGCCACCACCTGTGCATGAAACCAGGGAATCAGGGGAAGTGTTGCACCTGCACAACCTGAGAAGTTAGACAGGAAGGGAAGAGGGATATAGGGATTAAGTTGTTTTGTCCCCTCCTATGCACTGAGAATGGTAGATCATTTCAGGCCATCCTTTCAAATCATTCTTTAAGAATGGTAGAGCACATTTTGCCACATCTTTAAATTCATTCTGTCCGAATGTCAAAGCATCCTTAAAAAGGTTCATAGAGTTGATTAGCCAAAAATTTCTGACTACATTTTCAAATATATTTTCTTGTGAGAGTGAGACCTATTACTTCAAAAGACAGCAGGCTTGTCAGAGGAGTGGGAGTGAAGCTTAGCCATAGCTGGGAGAGTGGCAGTCCTAACCGGTCGACATAATGGGAATGTACAAAGAGGATAATCTTCTTCAAAGAAACAAAATGGAGTGACTAGGAATGTGTGGAAACTGTTTCGACATAAAAAAGATCACATATTCGATTTATGGTGTAAACATGAGAAACGTTCCAGTCAGGCTGGATCTGAAGAATCCAATAAAAAGAACTGAGGGGAGGATATTGTTGCAAAGCAAGGAAAGGAATACTTTGAGCTCACTTGGATAACAACATCAAGGATTTACCTTCTTCTTAATGTCTTCATGTTCTCATCAACATTTTCAAGAACACATCACCACATGAGTTATTTAACCAAAGGCCAGGTGATAAGGTTATCATCCTCCAAGTCAACAGAATTAGAGTCTACAAGAAGTACAACATATCAGCTTCCAAGCTTCCTCTCTTCCAAGCTTCCTCTCTTCAAAATATGTGGATTACTGATCTGACCTATGGATAAGCAGACTCTACAAGCTAGATCAGTGATGTATCACATTCCTTTTCAGGAGCGACACAAGGAGGTAAAAAATCAAGAGCCCAGCAATTAATAATAATAATAATATTAATAATAATAATAATAAAGAGCTTTAGTGAAAATTCATAACATCAAAAGAAAGCAGTAATGTTAGCGAGATTCAGGAAATGATGCCACATAAAAATATGTCATCAGCGACCATGTCTACTGGAATAATCACTTGAAAGAATAGTATCATCGATGACAAATCAACTCACTGGATTAGAGAGGCTGTATACAAATGGAATCAGATCGTGACTGGATTCACGACGTGGAAGAACTATTTTCTTTGTATATTCCCATTCGCCCATCCTCTCCGACTGCCATTCTTGCAGCTACAGCTATTCATCACCACCAGTCATCTGATGAAGCCTGCCATCACTGTAGACAATAGTCTCATTCAACAAGGAAATCTGAATGTGTTACAGAATTGGTTTAATGATATAGCATTATGGAGCCATCTCTTCAACTGATAGAGAATTCAGTTATCCTTTCTCTTCATTTCATAGGAACGAAGACATTTTGGTCTGCCCCCTCCTATCAGAACCATGTACTTTCAAATACCTGGAAGGGTTCTGCCAATTACGCTCGATCCTGCATCCTGCACTTGGACAGGACTTGCGTGGAGGAAGATTCTCCAACAATGTTTTTATAAAGCATAAGGCCATCTCTTCATTCACTATGCATAACAGATAACAGCTCATATGTCCATTTTATTCATTCTCTAGGAATGATATATATGAAGTATATCTGGCCATCCTTTTATATCATTATCTAATAATGAGAGAGACAATCGAGCAAGGCTTAGGTGAAGTAGGGCAGATATAGAGAGCTATGTGAGAAAGTGAGGAGGAGGAGGGGTTGGGGTGGAATGAGAAGAGAGGGGGAGAGAGGGAGAGGGGTATAGATAGAGTTTGGGAGAGAGGAGGAAGGGAAAAGGAGGAGGGAGAGAGGAGAGAGAGGAAGAGGAGAGAGAGGAGAGAGGGAGAAAGAAGAGAGAGGGAGAAAGAAGAGAGAGAGAAAGAGAGAGAGAGAAAGAGAGAGAGAGAAAGAGAAGAGAGAGAGAGAGAGGGGGAGAGATAGCGAGATAGGGGGTTAAGGAGAGGGAGGGCATGTGGCTGATCAGGTAAGTATAAATATCTTCTACAATATTATAGGGATGGGAGCAAAATTATTTTGGTGAATATACAGGCAGATGCTAAAACATGGTTATTATCTTGCTGGCTCTTAGAAACTTGTACCATCTGTTCAGTACCTAACCTTTTGTTTGATGAGTCAGAGTAATTTAGGTGCCATCCAGCTTCCAGGAGAGAAGTCAGTGAATTCAGACAAAAGCTTCTTTCTGCATCATCAGATCATGGACCACACTTGGGAAAGTCAACCATGAAGCAGAACATCAAGGAGAACATGGGTGAGTGATTCTCAGATACCTCTTAAAAGAGTTTGGTTTCTTCTTGGCCTTTACTTAGGATATCCTACCTCTTAATATTTTTCACTTTTCTCCTCCCTTGTTTCTTTTCTTCTCCTTTCTCTTGTCCTTTGCTTTCCTCTTCTTCTTCTTGTTTTGTCCCATTCATTTCCTTACCTTAAACCCTCTTCCCCCATTCACTTTCCTTGAATCTGTCCATTATGTGGACACTCTGTCAAGATTGAGTAGAGTGACATGTAAATCTAGACAAGTCAATTCCTACATGTGTCAGAAAAAATTATGTCAAGAAACGTTTTGATCAGGCCAAGTGTGGTGCATTTCAGGTGCTCATATGCATGTACATGTAAATCACAATGCTGCTTGTTGCTGTCATATGTTGTTACCGAGTTAAACACATAGTCTGATACTTAAGGCTTTTCCCTGTTTATCTCTGGTTAACTGTAGATCTCTGATGGAGAAATTACTCCATCTCAATCACATGATTTCCAAAGAAGAGGGAGTATGTAACATGTGTAATTACCTCTCCCCGTACAATAGGACTAAGGAATTATTAACCTCCTTCTAAATTATTACTAAAAGTTTGAGCTCTTGCAATGTTAAAATAACGCAAATGACGCATAGCTAATCTGTTTCCCCTACAAAGGTAGGTCTATTATATAATCCCTATTGCTATAGAAAATTATTGAAAGGCTCCAAAATAATGCAGCCTTATACTGCTGAATTATAGCATTATCAGGTGGAAAATTACTGTGATTGAACAATGATAGCTAAAAGTAGCATCAAGCAAAATGACTATTAAAGCTAACAGCCAATAAGGCTCATCAACTGATCATGAAGTGATGTTGGTCTTGGGATGGATGAGACAACGACTACCCAACTAGAAAGTCAATTCTGGATTACTGCTAGTGGGATCTCCATATCATAAAAGTCTCTACTAAATATTCTAAGAGCACACAGTAGTTTTATATGAAGCAGAAGGGTAACTGCTCATTATGATAAGCATTAATTGGATCATTCATTTTAGAAGGAAAATATTTCTGAAAACAAAAATGCTCATCCTGAATAATTCCGGCGTACCAGGAATATGGTGCAAAGAAGGATATCAAATTTTTTCTTACAAATGAATGCCAACTATGTGAATCTACAACAGGTACAATATCCCATGTTGTCATTTTCCCCCACCACAATGGTCTTTAAACAGCTCCCCCCTTTCAATTTTGGACTACACCAGTTACAATCACCCGTTCCCCAAGTCCATCCCGGTATGGATAAACTTCAATCCTCTTCTAATCAATCCTAATGTTAAGGTGCATAATTTCAATCCCCCAACCATTTTTAAATGCACAAGTTCAATCCTCTATCAATATTTGGATGCATTCATTCCACCCTCACCCCAGCCACTTTTGGGGTTACAAAGATTCCATTCATTTTGGGATGCAGGGGTTTAATTTGCCCCATTCCATCTTGGGATGCATAAATTTGAATTAATTGCCCCAACCCCAACCTCTATTAGGCCTTTAAAAAAAGATGTTGTATTGCCCTTTGCGACCAACCCAAAACTGTTGAAATCAACGGTCGGCTTTTTAAAGATTTTTTTTTTTTTTAACTTTTTTTTTTATAAGAAAAAATGTATTGAAGCATTCAAAACTGAAAAATATCAGCCCAAAGAGGGAGTTAAAAAAAAAAAAAATCAGACCGACCGACCCATGTTTTGGCACCTAAAGGGCAATACAACATCTTTTTTTTAATAGGCTTTATGGGATGCATAAATGTCAATTTCCCTCCCAAAATCGATTTGAGGATGCAAAGTTTTCAATCCCCTCCCATCTGCCATCAATCTCTGGATGTAGATCCCCTATATCCAGCTTGGGTTGAAAAAATTTGTACCCTAAACCATTTTGGGGTGCACAATCTCCACCCCAAAATAAAATTAAATAAAATGAATTAGGAAACTATCTTAATGGTATAAATTACACAGACTCACTAGGAAATGCCTGATTTGTTTGAGGGTGATGGAATAATCACCACGAGCTACATCCAGGAGCCAGAAAAAGATCCCATTCGCTTCCATGGAAGAACATTGAAAGGTTTTCAAAGTAATAAGACCTTCTTGTCTTCTCTGAATGAAGTGCAAAATCGATGTAACTAATAAATGAGATCTGTGGCAACGAAGAAAAAAAAACTACATGTAGCGTAACACTCTATATGCCCTAATATGGCTACCAGTAAACATGATTTATAAGTAGTGTAATTTCTCTTCCTTGGTTTTAGGAGTAATTCCTCTCAATTTCAGGGGAAATGTAAACAGCTAGTGCAAGTTACATTGATTACCTCCTGGTGTACTTAAAGGGATCCGGTAACTTTGTCTCAGATTCTGAAACAAAATTCTGGATTTAGCTCATGATGCAATGATCATTATAAACCTTTAGGTCAGTCAGGAACCCCATGACTTTTACAAGGTGATCGCCTGTCTGATTATCAAGATATTTATGATTGGAATTACAAATTTTGAAAACCTTTCGCCCGACGGTTTTCATAACACTACAGTCTATTGGGGAAAACAAGTATGGTAAAACCGGTCACTCAAAGATTTTTACTTTTTTGAGGCACTTCTTGATCATTTTGAAGCGCAATATTTTTAGGGCTTCAATATTACACCATATCACAGACACTGATAACACGTAGGGCCGTGTATCTCAGATTTAACATTGTTAAACGATCCCTTTGAGGGAAGTCTAAAGCTTCTTAAGGTGAATGATACGTGACTTCTCTTGCAATGATTTAAATTTGACTTTGATAGAAACAAGTCAGTTTAGGACCTCTTCAAGTCAGAGCAAACATGTTGCCATAATGTGAAATAGTTTCTAGCAAACAATGGTTTGATGCAAAACTTCACACTATACAGATAAAATTCCCTCAAAGACTTTCATTGGGTGTCTGTATCATGTATGATATGGGTTCTTGGCACTTTCTGATTACAGTTGCTGGTTTCCTGATTCACCTTCATGGGTAGGTTACTCCTGAACTTTCTCCCCTGTAGTAGTTCAGCTGGTGTTGGTAAACCACTGTCAATCAGGGTAGTTCTCAAACATCTTCACTTTCTTCAGAATTG
Source organism: Strongylocentrotus droebachiensis (assembly GCA_035222895.1). Classification (NCBI taxonomy): domain Eukaryota; kingdom Metazoa; phylum Echinodermata; class Echinoidea; order Camarodonta; family Strongylocentrotidae; genus Strongylocentrotus; species Strongylocentrotus droebachiensis. The sequence continues at coordinate 46,579 of JAVYIG010006273.1, read as the reverse complement.
CTTTGACTGTCTGGATTGCCCTCTCTCTACAAGTCCATTGCTCTGTGGATAATGAGGACTTGATGTCACATGTTGATTATTCCACTTCTCTGTGAAACTCTTGTGTTCTGAACTGAAGAATTGTGGTCCATTGTCACTAACGATCTTCAAGGGTATGCCTTGCTCACTGAATATGTTCTTTCAGATTCGGACAATAGTCGAGCTGGTGCCACCACCTCTGATCTTCCTCACGACAGGAAACTTAGACAGGTAGTCCATGATGATGAGATACTTGTCACCTTCAAAGTGGAACAAGTCCGTTCCAACTGTTTCCCACGGATGATGGGGTACTTCAAGCTGAAGTAACGGCTCATTTGACTAGGCCTTCTGTAACTCATTGCATGCTTGGCAAGAGCTCACCATCTATCCAATTGCTTTGGACAATCCATCCCAGTAAACACATCTTCTTGCCTTGAGTTGTGTCTTTGTCATTTCTTGAAAACCTGCATGAAGACTCGGTGTCAATTCCTGCTGCATAGGCTTGGGTATGAAGATTCTTTTTTCTACTTCCAAGGAATAATAATAATAATAGTTCGTCCTTATATAGCGCATTTCAGGACCGCAGGCCCTCTCAAAGCGCTTTACAGATATATATTTATATCTCTGCACGACCAGTAGTGATGCAGTTCTTTTGGAACTTCCTTCACGTCTTCAGGCCAGCCAGTTAGGATTACCTAGTCTACTTAAAGCACTCTCAAGCTTCTGCTAGCTTCTGTCTTTTCTTGTAGCTGTCCTGAATTGCTGTGAGACATGTAGATTGCATGGATGGTTTTGTCAAATTCTATGGTAGGTTGCTTCTTTGAGTTGATCCTCGACAAACCATCTCTTTCTGGCTTGTATACGAGCTCGAAGTCGTATGGTTGCAAACAGAGAAGCATCCGTTGCAGTCTGGGCAGAGTGTTGGCTAGGTTTTTCTTATGGATGCTTGCCAGCGGCTTATGGTCGAATTCCACTGTGAAATTTTGCTCTATACACGTATCTGTCAAACCTTGTACAGCCAAACACTACCGCTAACATTTTTCATTCAATGTTTGCATATGGGCTTTCTGTCTCTGTCAATGCTTTAATCGCGAATGAGACTGGTTTCCCCTCCTGTAGTGCTGCTCCTAGTCCTCTTGTGGACGCATCCTAGTTAAGTGCTTTGAGGAGTCAAAGTATGTTGAGTGCACATGGATGACACCACTGATTTCAAGTGCTCAAATGCCTTCTGGTGTGATCGATGGAGTCCACTGCGCCACTCACTGTTCTTCCTAGTCAACGCACGTAGGGTTTCTGCATTGTCAGCCAGATTTGAGATGAAGGGAGACATGTACTGTACCATCCCTAGAAACTGTTGCAACTCTCTTAAGCAGCCTGGCGCTGAAAGACTGGTAATATCTGCAATCTTTGCAGGATCTGGATGCACACCTTCTTTGTCGTAGAGACAGCCAAAAAACTTCACCTGTGGGGTCTTCAAGTCACATTTGTCTGCATTGAAGACAAGTCCATATTCTCGTCCCACAGCCATGAGGTTATGTAGAGCTTTGTCATGCTCTGCTTCAGTCTTTCCATACACAACTATATCATCTGCAATGCTAATCGTGCCTGAGCAGTGCTCAAGGATCTGATCCATCTTCTCCTGGAATATGTCTTGAACCTCTCAAATGGCAAATAGGATCTGTACCTTCTGAAGCTCCAATAAACATGTCTGGCATCTAGCTTTGAGAACACTTGAGCACCATGTAGCCTATGAGTGATCTCCTCGAGTGTTGGGGCATTGTGATATGTCCGCTTACATGCCTTATTGAGGTCTTTTGGGTCAAGGTACACTCCTAGCTGTCTGTAGCTTTTCCTGCTGAAATCAAACAAGGAAACCCAATCAGTAGGCTTGGTCACCTTCTCTATGACCTCAATCGATTCCATCCTATCCAGCTCTTTCCTTTAATTCATCTCGGAGATGGATGGGAAACTTCCTTGGAGGATGGACAACAGGTTCTGCATTATCTTCAAGAGTGATGTGGTATTTGCCTGGGAATCTCCGATACCTTGGAACCAATCTGGGTACTTATCTACCAGATCCTGTGTACTCTTGATCATGTTTGGTCTGCATCTCTGATGCTACTCACAGTTCACTAGAACTAGATGCATCCTGACTGAACTCTGCAATCCGTGGATGGCAGTGTATCTACAATGAAGAAGTTATACAGTAGGCTTGCGGGTGCACCATGTGAGAGAGAGAATTGAGGAGTCCTGAAAAGGACTCCGGTAATCTTTCTTGAAGAAGTTGTTGCGGAACCACTTCCCATCTTTGTACTGGCAGGGAATATCAAACAACCATATTGTTGTATTGCTGTCTCATTGTTAGCATACAATCTGACATGTCACAGTATTACAGCTGACTTAAGAGGATATTCCTGGTCATCTAGGAGCTCTGGAAAAACTTTCCTGAAGCACCTACGGGGCAACACATTCCCCTGCGCTCCTGTGTCCACCTTTACTCTCAAAATGTGCATGGTTACTCAGCTTGTTCCTCATGCAAACCTTCAAAGTTGCAAAAAGCTCATCGCTGTCATCAATAGGAACACCATCAATATGGACATGTCTAACATAGATTGACTCTATAGAGATATCATCCAACTCCCTCTGTAGATCATCATCATCTGCAGTACTGGCAAAAGGATGCAAATTTTTTGCCGAGGTAGGGGTTCGGCTTTTACTTTGGTTCCTCAAATTTCCTTTGTCTCGTCTGATCTGTCTGGACATAGACTGAGATCTCTGTTTACTGTCACCTGATGATCTCCACTGTTTCTTCCAGTGACCTTTCATGCCACATTTGTGACACTGTGACTTGAATGCAGTTCAATTCTTTGGTGGATGTCTCAATCCACAATGCTTGCAGGTACTGGTGTACATAATATACTGAGGCTCTATCCAGACTGTTAAAAAGAGTCACTATAGCCTCGTGTGTCCTGGATATAATGATGCAGCTTCATCTAGCTTGAGATGCTCATCCTTGCTGAGAGTAGGATCTTTTGTACCTCTGGGTGCTTGATCCCAGCAATCAAAACTTTGTTGATCCTCTCAACAGACCCTTCAGTCTTACACTTTGCTAGTTTTGTGTGGCATCTTAGAACAAATTCATCAATAATCTCTGAGGCACTCTGTTTGTACCTATGGAATTCCAATCTATCAATCCGAAAATTCTCCTGGGGCTCTAGGTGGGTGGAGAATTAATGCTTTCCAAACGTTCTTGGGGTTGCTCAGTTTTTATTTCTTCTGTCATATTGAACATCCTAAGTCCTTCCACTCCTGACCATAGTATCACGTAGGTATGCTGTTCCTCTTCAGGACTCTTTTTTTTTTTTTGAACCACAAGTTGGCAACTTGTTTAAACTCTTGCGATGCTTATGAACGTTCCGGCTTGGACCAGTCCATCCTTGGACCTGGAATAGCTCCACTAGCCATGGCAATACCCGTTATTGAAACCTTAGTACGAGAACATTAGCAGGGTAAACAATTGCATTTATAATATATATTCAAATACAAACTTTACAGGTTAAAAAGAATTGCCAATGTGTGAACAACACTTTTGTCATTCCGCCTCAATATGATGAATTAATTAGCTCATGCAAAAAAATTACTGTATGCTAAGCTACTTCCATACAACAGTAGAACCACATTGATACAAATATCAATATTTGACAGGATCTATAGATCCTATATATCTAGCATGACATGAAAATAACTTCACAGAATCAGTTCACACACTGTTGAAACTAGTCTTACTCTAGTCTTACTCTTAGGCCTACAGACTTACAGTAACTACAGGCTACACATGCATGAATGAATTTAAATTCGTCAACTGAAGTCCATATAGATCTAGGCCTACTACTACTACTAATACCAGTACTATTTTGTACTATAAATTATAGTCCATAATATCCGTGCAGCAGTTCTGTTATATTACTCTGCAACAACTAATCTTGACTCGTTATGGTCTAAATTTAGTCGTTTATAGTTCAAATTTAGCGTTCATGTTCAACATGCCAAGTCTTGATTTCTTGATCCGATGTTCAGCATAGCGTTCAAATCTTGTTCTAGATTAGATATGAATCCTGCATGGTCACCAGCATTAGCCTCTAGGCTAGGGTCTAGCGTTCCTGGGCCTGGTCAGGACTTCCAACTATATAGTCACCATGCTCACTCGATTGAGACAACGTACAGTGTCATCAGAGCGTATACAGTCCAAGTACTCACAGTTGGTTCTCGGCGGTCAATTCGCTCAAAATGGGATCACGTAAACAAAAGGAATTGGCCGAGCTTTATAACCGGTAGACGACAAGTTACTGTCGATACTCACTGTGCTGCAGCCCGAACGTAGAATACTCATTCCATATCTGTTCAAGATATCTTGATCCATTATCATAAAATCGTCACAGCACAGTTCCGCATCTGGCTTTCACCATGTATACAAGCATTAATAAGTCCAAGAAAAATTTGATGCTATAAAGTTCAACATCAATGTAATGGGTTTATTGGGTGAATAACATTGGCAAATTAACTGGCTGGGCCGGGACCACCATGATCAAATATGGGCGATATATAGTTGTACACGTATACATTATGACCTCAGCTACATCACTGCGTATATAAAGTAGCTCATGCATATAAGACATTTTACTACAGGCAGGGTCAGTATTAAAATAAAAATGAAAGAAAACTAAAGATAAGATAGAAAATGAGTCCCATTAATTGCCTTGTGAATCACCTTAACAGAGCCTGCCTTGCCTATATGTAAATACTATCGCCCATTATATTTCGCCTCATGCTGTATGCTTGGCCATTAGGCAGTGTGGTCTTTGGTTCTTCGTTTTGAAATTTATGCACATCTTGTTATGGTTAAACTCAGGAGTGGGGGAGAGGGCTACAACTACAACTCTTCAAACCACCCAGATAAAATTCCCTTAAAGAAAAGAGACTAAAAGGGTTAGGCAGGGTCAATATACAATCACATGATTAATAAAGATAGAAAATAGGTCACACTACTTTGCCTTGTTGTTCACCCTAATAGAGCTTGATCTGGCTTGCCCTTAGTCGTTTCAATTGTCTTAGGTTCCTTTATTTCTAATTCATACATATTTTATTGATGTAAAACTCAGGGGAGGCTAAAATCTTCAATTTTAGCCGGCCAGGCTCCCTCCGGGATGCAACCCTAGCTTGAATCTGTATGTGCTGTGAAGGGGGAAACCCTGTTTCGGCCCTAGGATCAAGTAGCTTCGGCTCCTGGTCATACATTGCTTCAATGAACAATTGCAATGCATTATGGGTCACCTTAACAGAGCTTGACTTGGCTTGCCCTTAGTCGTTTCAATCATCTTAGGTTCCTTTTTTTCTAATTCATACATCTTTTGTTGATGTTAAACTCAGGGGAAGCTAAAATCTTCAATTTTAGCCGGCCAGGCTCCCTCTGGTATGCAACCCTAGATTGCATCCGTATCGGCTGTGAAGGGGGAAACCCTGGTAGGTTTCAGCTCATGATGAGCGCATACATTGCTTTCATAAACATAGCCATGCTTTACCTATTTTTAAGATATTGCCCAGCTGATATGTAAATGCATCACTTGCCCATTATGCATTGCCCTGTGATGTGTCAAATGTCTTTGGTTTAGTTTAGTTTTATTCATGCATCTTTTATTGGGGTTAAACTCATTGGGGGCAGGGACTATACAACTGCAACTCTTAAAACCACCCAGATAAAATTCCCTCAAAGAGAAGAGACAAAATGGTTGGGCAGGGTCAGTTTTAACAACCAAAAGATAGAAAAGATGGATAGAAAATGGGCCACACTACCTTTTTTTGTGGGTCACCTTAACAGAGCTTGACTTGGCTTGCCCTTAGCCCTTTCAAATCTATCTTATAGTTTCCTTTTTTTCTAATTCATACATCTTTTGTTGATGTTAAACTCTGGGGAGGCTAAAATCTTCAATTTAAGCCGGCCAGGCTCCCTCCGGGATGCAACCCTAGCTTGAATCTGTATGGGCTGTGAAGGGGGAAACCCTGTTTCGGCCCTAGGATCAAGTAGCTTCAGCTCCTGGTCCTGGTCATACATTGCTTCCATGAACAATTGCCATGCATTATGGGTCACCTTAACAGAGCTTGACTTGGCTTGTCCTAAGCCCTTTCAAATCTATCTTATAGGTTCCTTTTTTTCTAATTCATACATCTTTTGTTGATGTTAAACTCAGGGGAAGCTAAAATCTTCAATTTTAGCTGGCCAGGCTCCCTCTGGGATGCAACCCTAGATTGCATCCGTATTGGCTGTGAAGAGGGAAACCCTGATATGTTTCAGCTCATGATGAGCGCATACATTGCTTTCATGAACATAGCCATGCTTTGCCTATTTTTAAGATATTGCCCAGCTGATATATAAATGCGTCACTTGCCCATTATGCATTGCCCTGTGATGTGTCAAGTGTCTTTGGTTTAGTTTGTTTTTTCATGCATCTTTTGTTGTGGTTAAACTCATGGGGGCAGGGGCTATACAACTGCAACTCTTCAAACCACCCAGAAAAAATTCCCTCAAAGAGAAGAGACAAAAAGGGTTGGGCAGGGTCAGTTTTAACAATCACAAGATAAAAAAGATGGACAGAAAATGGGCCACACTGCCTTTTGTTTGTGGGTCACCTCAACAGAGCTTGACTTGGCTTGCCCTAAGCTCTTTCAAATCTATATCATAGGTTCCTTTTTTTCTAATTCATACATCTTTTGTTGATGTTAAACTCAGGGGAAGCTAAAATCTTCAATTTTAGCCGGCTACGCTCCCTCTGGGATGCAACCCTAGATTGCATCTGTATCGGCTGTGAAGGGGGAAACCCTGATAGGTTTCAGCTCATGATGAGCGCATACATTGCTTTCATGAACATAGCCATGCTTTACCTATTTTTAAGATATTGCCCAGCTGATATATAAATGCGTCACTTGCCCATTATGCATTGCCCTGTGATGTGTCAAGTGTCTTTGGTTTAGTTTTGTTTTTTCATGCATCTTTTGTTGGGGTTAAACCCATTCGGGGCAGGGACTATACAACTGCAACTCTTCAAACCACCCAGAAAAAATTCCCTCAAAGAGAAGAGACAAAATGGTTGGGCAGGGTCAGTTTTAACAACCAAAAGATAGAAAATGGGCCACACTTCCTTTTTTTTTGTGGGTCACCTTAACGGAGCTTGACTTGGCTTGCCCTAAGCTCTTTCAAATCTATCTTAAAGGTTCCTTTTTTTCTAATTCATACATCTTTTGTTGATGTTAAACTCAGGGAAGGCTATAATTGAAGATTTTAGCTAGGCTCCCTCTGGGATGCAACCCTAGATTGCATCCGTATCGGCTGTGAAGGGGGAAACCCTAATAGGTTTCAGCTCATGATGAGCGCATACATTGCTTTCATGAACATAGCCATGCTTTGCCTATTTTTAAGATATTGCCCAGCTGATATATAAATGCGTCACTTGCCCATTATGCATTGCCCTGTGATGTGTCAAGTGTCTTTGGTTTAGTTTTGTTTTTTCATGCATCTTTTGTTGGGGTTAAACCCATTCGGGGCAGGGACTATACAACTGCAACTCTTCAAACCACCCAGATAAAATTTCCTCAAAGAGAAGAGACAAAAAGGGTTGGGCAGGGTCAGTTTTAACAATGACAAGATAAAAAAGATGGATAGAAAATGGGCCACACTGCCTTTTTTGTGGGTCAACTTAACAGAGCTTGACTTGGCTTGCCCTTAGCCCTTTCAAATCTATCTTATAGGTTCCTTTTTTTTCTAATTCATACATCTTTTGTTGATGTTAAACTCAGGGGAAGCTAAAATCTTCAATTTTAGCTGGCCAGGCTCCCTCTGGGATGCAACCCTAGATTGCATCCGTATCGGCTGTGAAGAGGGAAACCCTGATATGTTTCAGCTCATGATGAGCGCATACATTGCTTTCATGAACATAGCCATGCTTTGCCTATTTTTAAGATATTGCCCAGCTGATATATAAATGCGTCACTTGCCCATTATGCATTGCCCTGTGATGTACTGTCAAGTGTCTTTGGTTTAGTTTTGTTTTTTTATGCATCTTTTGTTGGGGTTAAACCCATTCGGGGCAGGGACTATACAACTGCAACTCTTCAAACCACCCAGATAAAATTCCCTCAAAGAGAAGAGACAAAAAGGATCGGGCAGTGTCACTTTTAACAATCACAAGATAGAAAAGATGGATAGAAAATGGGCCACACTGCCTTTCTTTGTGGGTCACCTTAATAGAGCTTGACTTGGCTTGCCCTAAGCCCTTCAAACCTATCTTAGGTTCCTTTTTTTTCTAATTCATACATCTTTTGTTGATGTTAAACTCAGGGTAGATTAAAATCTTAAATTTTAGCCGGCTAGGCTCCCTCCGGGATGCAACCCTAGATTGCATTCGTATGGGATGTGAAGAGGGAAACCCTGTTTCGGCCCTAGGGTTAAGTAGCTTCGGCTCCTTGTCATACATTGCTTTCATGAACATAGCCATGCTTTACCTATTTTTAAGATATTGCCCAGCTGATATATAAATTCGTCACTTGCCCATTATGCATTGCCCTGTGATGTACTGTCAAGTGTCTTTGGTTTAGTTTTGTTTTTTCATGCATCTTTTGTTGGGGTTAAACCCATACGGGGCAGGGACTATACAACTGCAACTCTTCAAACCACCCAGATAAAATTCCCTCAAAAAGAAGAAACAAAAAGGGTTGGGCAGGGTCAGTTTTAACAATCACAAGATAGAAAAGATGGATAGAAAATAAGCCACACTGCCTTTTTTGTGGGTCACCTTAACAGAGCTTGACTTGGCTTGCCCTAAGCTCTTTCAAATCTATCTTATAGGTTCCTTTTTCTTCTAATTCATACCGGTACATCTTTTGTTGATTTTAAACTCAGGGGAGGCTAAAATCTTCAATTTTAGCCGGCTAGGCTCCCTCTGGGATGCAACCCTAGATTGCATCCGTATGGGCTGTGAAGGGGGAAACCCTGATATTGTGGCTTCGGCTCAAGATCAGCGCATACATTGCTTCCATGAACATAGCCATGCCTTACCTTTTTTTTAGATAATGCCCAGCTGATATGTAAATGCGTCACTTGCCCATTATGCATTGCCCTGTGATGTGTCAAGTGTCTTTAGCTTGACTTGGCTTGCCCGAAGCACTTTCAAATCTATCTTAGGTTCCTTTTTTTCTAATTCATACATCTTTTGTTGATTTTAAACTCAGGGGAGGATAAAATCTTCAATTTTAGCCGGCTAGGCTCCCTCTGGAATGGGGGAAACCCTGTTTCAGCCCTAGGATTATGTGGCTTCGGCTCCTGGTCATACATTGCTCCTATGAACAATTGCCATGCATTGTGGGTCACCTAACAGAGCTTGATCTGACTTGCCCTTAGTCGTTTCAATCGTCTTAGATTCCTTTTTTTCTAATTCATACATATTTTGTTGATGTAAAACTCAGGGGAAGCTAAAATCCTCAATTTTAGTCGGCCAAGCTCCCTCTGGGATGCAACCCTAGCTTGCATCCGTTTGGGCTGTGAAGGGGGAAACCCTGATATCAAGTAGCTTCGGCTCATGATCAGCGCATACATTGCTTCCATGAACATTGCCATGCTTTACCCTTTTTTTAGATAATGCCCAGCTGATCTGTAAATGCCTCACTTGATTATGCATTGCCCTGTGATGTGTCAAGTGTCTTTGGTTTGGATTTGTTTGTTCATGCATCTTATGTTGGGGTTAAACTCATAGGGTGCAAGTGCTATACAACTGCAACTCTTCAAACCACCCAGATAAAATTCCCTCAAAGAGAAGAGACAAAAAGGGTTGGGCAGGGTCAGTTTTAACAATCACAAGATAAAAAAGATGGATAGAAAATGGGCCACACTGCCTTTTTTGTGGGTCAACTTAACAGAGCTTGACTTGGCTTGCCCTTAGCCCTTTCAAATCTATCTTATAGGTTCCTTTTTTTTTTCTAATTCATACATCTTTTGTTGATGTTAAACTCAGGGGAGGCTAAAATCTTCAATTTAAGCCGGCCAGGCTCCCTCCGGGATGCAACCCTAGCTTGAATCTGTATGGGCTGTGAAGGGGGAAACCCTGTTTCGGCCCTAGGATCAAGTAGCTTCGGCTCCTGGTCATACATTAATGCTTCCATGAACAATTGCCATGCATTATGGGTCACCTTAACAGAGCTTGACTTGGCTTGCCCTAAGCCCTTTCAAATCTATCTTATAGGTTCCTTTTTTTCTAATTCATACATATTTTGTTGATGTAAAACTCAGGGGAAGCTAAAATCCTCAATTTTAGTCGGCCAAGCTCCCTCTGGGATGCAACCCTAGCTTGCATCCGTTTTGGCTGTGAAGGGGGAAACCCTGATATCAAGTAGCTTCGGCTCATGATCAGCGCATACATTGCTTCCATGAACATTGCCATGCTTTACCCTTTTTTTAGATAATGCCCAGCTGATCTGTAAATGCCTCACTTGATTATGCATTGCCCTGTGATGTGTCAAGTGTCTTTGGTTTGGATTTGTTTGTTCATGCATCTTATGTTGGGGTTAAACTCATAGGGTGCAAGTGCTATACAACTGCAACTCTTCAAACCACCCAGATAAAATTCCCTCAAAGAGAAGAGACAAAAAGGGTTGGGCAGGGTCAGTTTTAACAATCACAAGATAAAAAAAGATGGATAGAAAATGGGCCACACTGCCTTTTTTGTGGGTCAACTTAACAGAGCTTGACTTGGCTTGCCCTTAGCCCTTTCAAATCTATCTTATAGGTTCCTTTTTTTTCTAATTCATACATCTTTTGTTGATTTTAAACTCAGGGGAGGCTAAAATCTTCAATTTAAGCCGGCCAGGCTCCCTCCGGGATGCAACCCTAGCTTGAATCTGTATGGGCTGTGAAGGGGGAAACCCTGTTTCGGCCCTAGGATCAAGTAGCTTCGGCTCCTGGTCATACATTAATGCTTCCATGAACAATTGCCATGCATTATGGGTCACCTTAACAGAGCTTGACTTGGCTTGCCCTAAGCCCTTTCAAATCTATCTTATAGGTTCCTTTTTTTCTAATTCATACATCTTTTGTTGATGTTAAACTCAGGGGAAGCTAAAATCTTCAATTTTAGCTGGCCAGGCTCCCTCTGGGATGCAACCCTAGATTGCATCTGTATCGGCTGTGAAGAGGAAAACCCTGATATGTTTCAGCTCATGATGAGCGCATACATTGCTTTCATGAACATAGCCATGCTTTGCTTATTTTTAAGATATTGCCCAGCTGATATATAAATGCGTCACTTGCCCATTATGCATTGCCCTGTGATGTGTCAAGTGTCTTTGGTTTAGTTTTGTTTTTTCATGCATCTTTTGTTGGGGTTAAACCCATTCGGGGCAGGGACTATACAACTGCAACTCTTCAAACCACCCTGTGATGTGTCAAGTGTCTTTGGTTTGGATTTGTTTGTTCATGCATCTTATGTTGGGGTTAAACTCATAGGGTGCAAGTGCCATACAACTGCAACTCTTCAAACCACCCAGATAAAATTCCCTCAAAGAGAAGAGACAAAAAGGGTTGGGCAGGGTCAGTTTTAACAATCACAAGATAAAAAAAGATGGATAGATGGATAGGGCCACACTGCCTTTTTTGTGGGTCAACTTAACAGAGCTTGACTTGGCTTGCCCTTAGCCCTTTCAAATCTATCTTATAGGTTCCTTTTTTTTCTAATTCATACATCTTTTGTTGATTTTAAACTCAGGGGAGGCTAAAATCTTCAATTTAAGCCGGCCAGGCTCCCTCCGGGATGCAACCCTAGCTTGAATCTGTATGGGCTGTGAAGGGGGAAACCCTGTTTCGGCCCTAGGATCAAGTAGCTTCGGCTCCTGGTCATACATTAATGCTTCCATGAACAATTGCCATGCATTATGGGTCACCTTAACAGAGCTTGACTTGGCTTGCCCTAAGCCCTTTCAAATCTATCTTATAGGTTCCTTTTTTTCTAATTCATACATCTTTTGTTGATGTTAAACTCAGGGGAAGCTAAAATCTTCAATTTTAGCTGGCCAGGCTCCCTCTGGGATGCAACCCTAGATTGCATCTGTATCGGCTGTGAAGAGGAAAACCCTGATATGTTTCAGCTCATGATGAGCGCATACATTGCTTTCATGAACATAGCCATGCTTTGCTTATTTTTAAGATATTGCCCAGCTGATATATAAATGCGTCACTTGCCCATTATGCATTGCCCTGTGATGTGTCAAGTGTCTTTGGTTTAGTTTTGTTTTTTCATGCATCTTTTGTTGGGGTTAAACCCATTCGGGGCAGGGACTATACAACTGCAACTCTTCAAACCACCCAGATAAAATTCCCTCAAAGAGAAGAGACAAAAAGGGTTGGGCAGGGTCAGTTTTAACAATCACAAGATAAAAAAGATGGATAGAAAATGGGCCACACTGCCTTTTTTGTGGGTCAACTTAACAGAGCTTGACTTGGCTTGCCCTTAGCCCTTTCAAATCTATCTTATAGGTTCCTTTTTTTCTAATTCATACATCTTTTGTTGATGTTAAACTCAGGGGAAGCTAAAATCTTCAATTTTAGCTGGCCAGGCTCCCTCTGGGATGCAACCCTAGATTGCATCCGTATCGGCTGTGAAGAGGGAAACCCTGATATGTTTCAGCTCATGATGAGCGCATACATTGCTTTCATGAACATAGCCATGCTTTGCCTATTTTTAAGATATTGCCCAGCTGATATATAAATGCGTCACTTGCCCATTATGCATTGCCCTGTGATGTGTCAAGTGTCTTTGGTTTAGTTTTGTTTTTTCATGCATCTTTTGTTGGGGTTAAACCCATTCGGGGCAGGGACTATACAACTGCAACTCTTCAAACCACCCAGATAAAATTCCCTCAAAGAGAAGAGACAAAAAGGGTTGGGCAGGGTCAGTTTTAACAATCACAAGATAAAAAAGATGGATAGAAAATGGGCCACACTGCCTTTTTTGTGGGTCACCTTAACAGAGCTTGACTTGGCTTGCCCTAAGCTCTTTCAAATCTATCTTAAAGGTTCCTTTTTTTCTAATTCATACATCTTTTGTTGATGTTAAACTCAGGGGAGGTTAAAATCTTCAATTTTAGCCGGCTAGGCACCCTCTGGGATGCAACCCTAGATTGCATTCGTATGGGATGTGAAGAGGGAAACCCTGTTTCGGCCCTAGGGTTAAGTAGCTTCGGCTCCTTGTCATACATTGCTTTCATGAACATAGCCATGCTTTACCTATTTTTAAGATATTGCCCAGCTGATATAAAAATTCGTCACTTGCCCATTATGCATTGCCCTGTGATGTACTGTCAAGTGTCTTTGGTTTAGTTTTGTTTTTTCATGCATCTTTTGTTGGGGTTAAACCCATACGGGGCAGGGACTATACAACTGCAACTCTTCAAACCACCCAGATAAAATTCCCTCAAAAAGAAGAAACAAAAAGGGTTGGGCAGGGTCAGTTTTAACAATCACAAGATAGAAAAGATGGATAGAAAATAAGCCACACTGCCTTTTTTGTGGGTCACCTTAACAGAGCTTGACTTGGCTTGCCCTAAGCTCTTTCAAATCTATCTTATAGGTTCCTTTTTTTTCTAATTCATACATCTTTTGTTGATTTTAAACTCAGGGGAGGCTAAAATCTTCAATTTTAGCCGGCTAGGCTCCCTCTGGGATGCAACCCTAGATTGCATCCGTATGGGCTGTGAAGGGGGAAACCCTGATATTGTGGCTTCGGCTCAAGATCAGCGCATACATTGCTTCCATGAACATAGCCATGCCTTACCTTTTTTTTAGATAATGCCCAGCTGATATGTAAATGCGTCACTTGCCCATTATGCATTGCCCTGTGATGTGTCAAGTGTCTTTAGCTTGACTTGGCTTGCCCGAAGCACTTTCAAATCTATCTTAGGTTCCTTTTTTTCTAATTCATACATCTTTTGTTGATTTTAAAATCAGGGGAGGATAAAATCTTCAATTTTAGCCGGCTAGGCTCCCTCTGGAATGGGGGAAACCCTGTTTCAGCCCTAGGATTATGTGGCTTCGGCTCCTGGTCATACATTGCTCCTATGAACAATTGCCATGCATTGTGGGTCACCTAACAGAGCTTGATCTGACTTGCCCTTAGTCGTTTCAATCGTCTTAGATTCCTTTTTTTTCTAATTCATACATATTTTGTTGATGTAAAACTCAGGGGAAGCTAGAATCCTCAATTTTAGTCGGCCAAGCTCCCTCTGGGATGCAACCCTAGCTTGCATCCGTTTGGGCTGTGAAGGGGGAAACCCTGATATCAAGTAGCTTCGGCTCATGATCAGCGCATACATTGCTTCCATGAACATTGCCATGCTTTACCCTTTTTTTAGATAATGCCCAGCTGATCTGTAAATGCGTCACTTGATTATGCATTGCCCTGTGATGTGTCAAGTGTCTTTGGTTTGGATTTGTTTGTTCATGCATCTTATGTTGGGGTTAAACTCATAGGGTGCAAGTGCTATACAACTGCAACTCTTCAAACCACCCAGATAAAATTCCCTCAAAGAGAAGAGACAAAAAGGGTTGGGCAGGGTCAGTTTTAACAATCACAAGATAGAAAAGATGGATAGAAAATGGGTCACACTTTCTTGATTTGGAGATCACCTAACAGAGCTTGACTTGGCATGCCCAAAGCCCTTTCAAATATATCTTAGGTTCCTTTTTTTTCAAATTCATACATCTTTTGTTGATGTTAAACTCAGGGGAGGCTAAAATCCTCAATTTCAGCCGGCCAGGCTCCCTTCGGAATGCAACCCTAGCTTGCATCTATACGGGCCGTGAAGGGGGAAACCCTCTTTCGGCCCTAGGATCAAGTGGCTTCTGCTCCTGGTCATACATTGCTTCCATGAACATAGCCATGCTTTACCTATTTTTAAGATATTGCCCAGCTGATATGTAAATGCGTCACTTGCCCATTATGCATTGCCCTGTGATGTGTCAAGTGTCTTTGGTTTAGTTTAGTTTTTTCACGCATCTTTTGTTGAGGTTAAACTCATGGGTGGCAGGGGCTATACAACTGCAACTCTTCAAATCACCCAGATATAATTCCCTCAAAGAGAAGAGACGAAAAGGGTTGGGCAGGGTCAGTTTTAACAATCACAAGATAGAAAATGGGTTCACACTGCCTTTCTTTGTGGGTCACCTTAACATAGCTTGACTTGGCTTGCCCAAAGCCCTTTCAAACCTATCTTAGGTTCCTTTTTTTCTAATTCATACATCTTTTGTTGATGTTAAACTCAGGGGAGGCTAAAATCTTCAATTTTAGCCGGCTAGGCTCCCTTCGGGATGCAACCCTAGCTTGAATCCGTATGGGCTGTGAAGGGGGAAACCCTGTTTCGGCCCTAGGTTCAAGTGGCTTCGGCTCCTGGTCATACATTGCCTCCATGAACAATTGCAATGTGTTAGGTTTCATTTCTTCATACGAAAAGGGTTGGACAGGGTCAGTTTTAACAATCACAAGTTAGAAAAGATATAAAGAAAATGGGTCGCAAGCCTTGCCTTGTGGGTCCCCTTAACAGAGCTTGCTTTGCCTATATGTAAATGCTTTATTTGCCCATAATATATATGCCTTTTCGTGTAGGCTTAGCTTGGCATGTGCTGTTTTAAGTGCCTCTGTTTTAAGTGCCTCAGGTTTCTTGTTTTTTAACTTGTACATCTTTTGTTGGTGTTAAACTCGGAGGGGGGGGGGGGGTGGGGAGAGGGACAAAAAAATCACAATACTTCACACTACCCAGATAAAAATTTGCTCAAAGAGAAGAGACAAAAAGGATTGGGCAGGTTCAATTTAAAAAAAAATCAGATGATAGAAAAGATAGATAGTTATATGATAGTGTACTCATAATAATCCATTGGGTCAATCAGATAATTCATCACATTTTCTATGACTCAATATAGCATACACATAATTGACCAAATCTCTACAGAAAACCTTCTAGATTTGCCCTTATATAATAACCATTTCACACACTTGACTCTACAAGGGTACGTTTGCTTGCTTTATGATAAAGTTATAATGTGATGAGGATTACAATTCCTAGGACAATGAATACCCAATGAATCTTGGAAACAATTTTGTAAAACTTGAATTTAAATTCTTTCTATTCAACAACAGATTTTCTTCGGTTTGGATTACATAGTTTACATCATGCTTTGGCGTCATATTTACAAAGCATATTAGAGACTGCACTTCGACATCAAATATTTTAATCAGATTCTTCTTTTTTTCCACTTTTCATTGTAATGTTAATAGTGTTCCACGCATGTTTAATTTCACATTTCATGAACCCCTTTGAATTCAGGAAGTAAGATTACTTTTTCCTTGTCCAAAAGTATTAGAATTTGTGGTGCTATAAACCACCTACAGTTCTGAGTATGTTAACATAGTTTAATATAATTTAATGTAGTTTAGTATATTTTGATGTAGTTTAAATGTTTTGAGTAAGTAATTTGATCTAATTAAAGGTAAAATAATGTAGATTAGTAATTTAGTTAGATTAGTTCTTAATATAATTTAGGTTCTTAAACATGTAGTGTAATGTAGTAAATAGTAATATAGTTTTATATAAAGTTTAATTGGTAGATAATATTAAATCTAGTATATTTACTTAATGAATCTTAAACCTTAAAGAACTGTGGGTGGTTTACACTGTTTTAAGTTTGTATCTAATATTGTTGAATAACGAAAAGTTTGTCTTCCTTCATGAAATTCAAATTTGGGTTCACGGATTGTAAAATTAGATGTCACTGAACACTTTTTGCATCACAAAAAAACAATGGAAAGGTTCCTTCGTCACTCACAATTGATTTGAGGGAGTGTCTTACATTCAATAACCTCTATTAAACTCTGTGCATGATCCATATAAATTTGGGGAAAACACACTTAGTTGATAAATAAATATATTTTACTTTCACCTATGTCTAGGTAACTTCATGTTTCAGAAGCAGGTGTTAGAGAATTAAAATGCTAGATTTGTGGTATATTACATTGATAGACAGCAACAAATACATCGCTGATTCATCAATTATCAAACATGCTTACAAGGGAGAAAGAGAGAAAAATAAAAGGCATTTAAACTTCCCATTTTGAAGTGCTTCAAAAATAATGATTGATAGGACATTTTTTTTAATAGGGAGCTCCCACTTTTAATTCATTATGCACTCTGTGCAAATCTCATGCACTTCAGAATGAATAGTTTTCATGCCAGGTATACACAAGGTGGTTTAACAAAGCATACCTATATATGCATGAAATCACCATTGTTCTCCCAAAGCAACAAAATATATTTTAATGGGATAAGAATAATCTAATACTTGCTTCACATAATATGAGTGGGAAACATGCTTCATATGATATGAGAAAAAATGTAGGCCTTCAAAAGATTTTCAAAACTCAAAACTCATTACCTTTTAAAAAAAATAATGGAATCTGAATTGTTGCATTTGAAAATTGAATAAAAGAAACATGAATACTTTATTTCCCGTATATATTTCCTGATCTCATTCAAGATTATAAAGCAAGCCTTCTACAAGCCTAAAAAGTAGAATTACAAAGAGACTTCTACTAGTTTCTACCTTTGTTATCAACTCAGGAGAGGCTAAAGTCTGCACTTGCCCATAATATCTGTTTTGTCCTGTAGGCATGGCTTGCTCTGTGCTGTGTCAAGTGTCTTAGATTCCTCATTTGTTAATTAATACATCTTTTGTTTGTATTAAACTCACAGGAGGATAATATTACAACTCTGCAAACCACCCCTAACAAAAATGCCTCAAGGCAGGAGAGACAAAATGGGTGGGGCAGGGTCAGTTTTAAAAATCACATGATATAAATGATAGATAGAAAATGGGTCACACTGACTTGACTTGTGGGTCACCCTAACAGATCTTGCCTTGCCTATATCTAAATGCTTCACTTGCCCATTATATCTACCTTGTCCTGTAGGCTTGGCTTGGCCTGTGCTGTGTCAGGTGTTTGAGATTTCCTCTTTTTCTGATTTAAACATCTCCGGGAGGTGGGGGTAGGCAGTGAAAATCTGAAGAGAAGAGACGAAAAGGGTCAATTTAAAAATCACATGATTAAAAAAGATAGATAGAAAATGGGTCACACTGCCTTTCTTTGTGGGTCACCTTAACAGAGCTTGACTTGGCTTGCCGTAAGCCCTTTCAAATGTCTGAGGTTCCTTTTTTTCTAATTCATACATCTTTTGTTGATGTTAAACTCAGGGGAGGCTAAAATCCTCAATTTTAGCCGGCCAGGCTCCCTCCGGGATGCAACCCTAGCTTGCGTCTGTATGGGCTGTGAAGGGGGAAACCCTGTTTCAGCTCTAGGATCAAGTGACTTTGGCTCCTGGCTTTTTTATGACATATATTTATGTCATGTTTAATTTCTGCCCAAGCGACATTTGCTCAATTCCTTTTTTCTGTCAGAGATATGGGATTAAGGCATGACTTTCAATTGCAATTTAGGTTTTAGGCTGTAGGTTAGTTTAGATTTGTTGAACAGCATTAATTTTGTTCCCGATAGTATGCCAGGAACGGGTACACAACCCCAGGACTTGAATTCCTGTATTAGATCTATAGGTGTTCATTTCCGATAAATACGTTGAGACAATAGACTGTTTTTCCGGGGACCTGACATTCTCGCGTGGCTGTAGGCTCCTCCCATTTTCTTCGGTACCTAGTTCAAATCACTATATCTATTGTGCTTTGTCATTGGTTATATTTAATTAAATGTGTAACTCCTCTCTTAATTGGTAGATTGAACTGGTCTAGAGGTCGGGTGACCTAAGGGTAATTTTATATATCCTATCTTGTGATTGGTTGTCTTCGTAAGGGTTTTCCTGATTGGCTAATAAGATCATGGGATTTTTAAGCCTTCTTGGGTGCCTGAGTATTTAAATGCCATGTAAGGGATTTTGTAGGGCCGCCCATCCTCTGAGAGGATCAGCTATTTTAAAATGTCTTTAAATAAATAATCTTTGTTTGAACTACTGGAGCTTCGGCTCACTTTATAGATAATAAAGTGGACTTCAACTGTATATCTGAGCTTCTTTCGTTTTCATTTTGTTTCTGAACTCGTCGTCACCGACCCATTACGGGCCCAGTATGCAAACCAGTTTACTAACTGGTAGTATGTCTTTAACATTTTTTCAACACAATGAACCTCTTGCCATGGGTATAGGCCAAATAAAAAGGAAGAAAAGATAATTATCTATCTAAATAAATGTGAATTTATATATACATGTACATACAAAGAATGCATTCCAGTTATTTATATCTCATGATGCATTCACTCCAGGGAGCTCCGCCGCCGAAGGTGTCGGAGCTCCAGATCCTAAACCGGAAAACGATTCAAACAGCGGGTTTGGTTCTTTTGGGGGTGAAATCTAAAAAAGTTGTAATTCAAATTTAGACTTACAATGTTTTTCGACTCCTGGTTGACCGGATGCCCAGAGGAATAAAAAAAACATTGTAAGCCTACATTTAAATACCGGTAACTACTTTTTTAGATTTCCAAAAAAATAGGACCGAACCCGCTGTTGAAATAATTTCCCAGTTCAGGATCTGGAGCTTCAATGCCTTCGGAGGCGGAGCTCCCTGGCGTTAATATACATGTGACTAGGAAATACAAATGATGTAATTGTGTCTACGCACGATGATATGTATATATGTACAGCAGGGCAGCTGAAAACCCTGTGTGAGATTATTTGTGTACAACTAAATATATGTGCAATATTGAAGAAGACTTATATCTTAATCTATCTCACATGAAATAACGGACAAAAAAATACAAACAAAACTCAAAATAAAGAAAAAGTAAAAAAAAAAGAAAGGTGTTTTTACAATAAAGGGAACAGCAGGCCATTTACCTGCATTTATATTTATTACTTTTTTCATACATTTTTTGTATTTATCTATTTCTTGTGGGTTTTTTTTCACAAAAAAGTGAGTGTCCAAGTGAACGTGAGAAAGGATTGGTAGCTCTTCTCTTCCTTTTTATTTGGCCTGAGTACATCTCCAGTATCTCATCTATTCATTATGTAAACAAATATATATTTTTGATGTAATTGTGTCTACGCACGATGATATGTATAGGCCCTCCCACTATACCTTAATATACCATGTACTTTCTCCCTCTTTTCTTTCCTTTCTCTTCTAACTCTTGTTTACCTTCCTCTAATTCACCTCCTTCTCTCCTTCTCTCTCCTTTTCTTTCTATTACTCTCCTTTCCTTTCCCCCCTTCTTTCTTTTCACTTTCTCTATCTCTTCCCTATGTCTTCTTCCATTTATCCTTATGTAATTCGTATTCTATGTATGTTATTCATTTCATACTTTTGTATTCTGTATGCATTTGAATATTTTGGTATGACTGTATTTATATTATAAATTTGGTATAAGTTATGAAATGTTTATGTAAATGTTTTTGTATATGTATCACCTGGAAGGCAAGTTTCTTCATTCTTCGGAAGAAGACAATAAAATTATATTCTATTCTATTCTATTCTATTCCATTCTATTCTATATACAGCAAGGCAGCTGTGAGATTATTTGCGTACAACTATATGTCTACGGACATCTTTTGTTTCTCATCTATTCATTATGTAAACAAATATATTTTTTTGATGTAATTGTGTCTACGCACGATGATATGTGTATGTACAGCAAGGCAGCTGTGAGATTATTTGTGTACAGTCTACGGACATCTTTTGTTTCTCATCTATTCATTATGTAAACAAATATATATTTTTGATGTAATTGTGTCTACGCACAATGATATGTATATGTACAGCAAGGCAGCTGTGAGATTATTTGTGTACAACTAGATGTCTACGGACATCTTTTGTTTCTCATCTATTCATTATGTAAACAAATATATATTTTTGATGTAATTGTGTCTACGCACAATGATATGTATATGTACAGCAAGGCAGCTGTGAGATTATTTGTGTACAACTATATGTCTACGGACATCTTTTGTTTCTCATCTATTCATTATATAAACAAATATATATCTTTGATGTAATTGTGTCTACGCACGATAATATGTATATAGTACAGCAGGGCAGCTGGAAACCCTGGGTGAGATTATTTGTGAACAACTATGTCTACGGATATCTTTTATATCTCATCTATTCATTATGTAAACAACTTTTTTTGTTCACGGAAGAGGTTTGCGGTACACCATGTGTAAAGTCCTCGAGGGACTGAGGAAAGTAGATGGAGAATAGAGGTGAGATGAAAGGCGAGAAAGTGGAGGTTTAGAAGGAAGAGTATCTTTCGGAAGTGAGTTTAGTCCTGAAAAGGACTGTAACCCAGAAAGTTTGGGCAGGATGAGAGGTTTGAGTAGAAGACTGGATTGAGTTGGAGAGTTGAGTAGGCGAGTAGAATTGCAGAGCAGGAGCAGGAGAGTAGAGTAAACTTTTTTTGTTGTATTTAATTGTGTCTACACACGATGATATGTATATGTACAGCAGGGCAGCTGTGAGATTATTTGTGTACAACTAGATGTCTACGGACATCTTTTGTTTCTCATCTATTCATTATGTAATAGGGCAGCTGTGAGATTATTTGTGTACAACTAGATGTCTACGGACATCTTTTGTTTCTCATCTATTCATTATGTAAACAAATATATATTTTTGATGTAATTGTGTCTACGCACAATGATATGTATATGTACAGCAAGGCAGCTGTGAGATTATTTGTGTACAACTATATGTCTACGGACATCTTTTGTTTCTCATCTATTCATTATGTAAACAAATATATATCTTTGATGTAATTGTGTCTACGCACGATGATATGTATATAGTACAGCAGGGCAGCTGGAAACCCTGGGTGAGATTATTTGTGAACAACTATGTCTACGGATATCTTTTGTATCTCATCTATTCATTATGTAAACAACTTTTTTTGTTGTATTTAATTGTGTCTACACACGATGATATGTATATGTACAGCAGGGCAGCTGTGAGATTATTTGTGTACAACTATATCTACGGATATCTTTTGTATCTCATCTATTTATTATGTAAACAAATGTTTATTTTGATGTTATTGTGTATGTACAGCAGGGCAGCTGTGAGATTATTTGTGTACAACTATATCTTCGGATATCTTTTGTATCTCATCTATTCATTATGTAAACAAATGTTTATTTTTGATGTTATTGTGTCTACACACGATGATATGTATATGTACAGCAGGGCAGCTGTGAGATTATTTGTGTACAACTATGTCTACGGATATCTTTTGTATCTCATCTATTCATTATGTAAACAAGTGTTTATTTTTGATGTAATTGTGTCTACACACGATGATGTGTATATGTACAGCAGGGCAGCTGGAAACCCTGGGTGAGATTATTTGTGTACAACTATGTCTACGGATATCTTTTGTGTCTCATCTATTCATTATATAAACAACTGTTTATTTTTAATGTAATTGTGTCTACACACGATGATATGTATATGTACAGCAGGGCAGCTGTGAGATTATTTGTGTACAACTATGTCTACGGATATCTTTTGTATCTCATCTATTCATTATGTAAACAAATGTTTATTTTTGATGTAATTGTTTCTTCTTACGATGATATGTATATAGTACAGCAGGGCAGTTGGAAACCCTGGGTGATATTATTTGTGAACAACTATGTCTACGGATATCTTTTGTATCTCATCTATTCTATGTAAACAAATGTTTATTTTTGATGTAATTGTGTCTACACACGATGATATGTATATGTACAGCAGGGCAGCTGTGAGATTATTTGTGTACAACTATATCTACGGATATCTTTTGTATCTCATCTATTTATTATGTAAACAAATGTTTATTTTGATGTTATTGTGTCTACACACGATGATATGTATATGTACAGCAGGGCAGCTGTGAGATTATTTGTGTACAACTATATCTACGGATATCTTTTATATCTCATCTATTCATTATGTAAACAAATGTTTATTTTTGATGTTATTGTGTCTACACACGATGATATGTATATGTACAGCAGGGCAGCTGTGAGATTATTTGTGTACAACTATGTCTACGGATATCTTTTGTATCTCATCTATTCATTATGTAAACAAATGTTTATTTTTGATGTAATTGTTTCTTCTTACGATGATATGTATATAGTACAGCAGGGCAGCTGGAAACCCTGGGTGATATTATTTGTGAACAACTATGTCTACGGATATCTTTTGTATCTCATCTATTCATTATGTAAACAAATATATATTTTTGATGTAATTGTGTCTACGCACGATGATATGTATATGTACAGCAGGGCAGCTGAAAACCCTGTGTGAGATTATTTGTGTACAACTATATTTATGTGCAATACTGACGAAGACTTTATTCTCAATCCTGATTTATCTCACGTGAAATAACGGACAAAAAAATACAAACAAAATTCAAAATAAAGAAAAAGTAAAAAAAAAGAAAGGTGTTTTTACAATAAAGGGAACGGCAGGCCATTTACCTGCATTGATATTTATTACTTTTTTCATACATTTTTTGTATTTATCTATTTTTTGTGGGGGTTTTTTCACAAAAAAAGTGAATGTCCAAGTGAACATGAGAAAGGATTTTTATTTGGCCTAAGTACATCTCCAGTATCTCATCTATTTATTATGTAAACAAATATATATTTTTGATGTAATTGTGTCTAAGCACGATGATATGTACATGTACAGCAGGGCAGCTGAAAACCTTGTGTGAGATTATTTGTGTACAACTATATGTCTACGGACATCTTTTGTATCTCATCTATTCATTATGTAAACAAATATTTATTTTTGATGTAATTGTGTCTACACATGATGATATGTATATGTACAGCAGGGCAGCTGAAAACCCTGTGTGGTGGGGCATGCGCAGAAGTGAAGATTTTTAGCCGGCCAGGCTCCCGTCAGGGATGACACCCTAGCTTGTTTCCGTAGGGGCTGTGAGCCCTAGGATCAAGTAGCTTCGGCTCCTGGTTTTTGTATTTTACATACTTTTTGTTGTACTGAACAACTTTGAAAATTAATGTATATCAGTGAAGCAATGGGTATCATTTTTTTGTATAACATTTATCTATCTTTGTTTCATACTTGAGCAGTACTATTTGCGATTATCATTTTTGTACTGTTTCGCTCCTTGTGTGAAATATTTAGGGGAGGCTGAAATCTTCATTTCTTTCGTGCATGGTACTCATATCAATAGATGTTACAGCTCTCGATCTGTACCTTAATTTTGGATATGCCACTTTACATTTTATATGTGGCGCTTGATGTGCCTCACTTGTATACTTTCCTCATTCAGAAGGTTGAATTATCAGTGCCTGTGTGTTATTTATTTACCATAAAATGAAACATTGTATGTACACCTCTACGATGTAAAGAAAAGAGAGTTATTCATATTTGTGATGTTCTTGGGTCATATTGGTCAGATGAAGATCTATGCCCATGTGTTATTTTCCACGAGGGATATACCTTGTATGTATAATGTACGTAGATGGAAACCCTGTATTTTCTGGGGATGTGTCAAGCGTTTTTGGAAGAGAACTGTACCGTACCTGCTCCAATGGCAATGCATACCTTGCCAGTTGGTTTGTTTTTCCAAGCGTTCAGGCGCTCATGTTGGAATCTCATTCCCATTTTCTGTGTTAATTTCAGGATAGGTGTACAACAGCAATTTTCAATTTGGCGCGCTTGATCACTTCCGGTACGTTACAAAGGAAAACATTACATACAGCAAAAGAGAGTTATTCTTGTACATTTACATATGTTCTCAGGTTATATTGGTCAGATGAAGATCTAGCTAGGCCCATGTCTTATTTCCCACCAGGGATACAGGTATAATGTAGGGTAGCTGAAAACCCTGTATTTTCTAAGAGTACATGCACTTCTACCATGTAAGAGATTTTATTTTGTATACATTTATATCTCACATGACGAGCTGAGATAAGCCTTCTATGCTCATTAATGGATATGATTTGTGATCAAGTGTTATTATACACAGTACTGCAGGGCAGTTGAAGTCCCTTTAGACATGTACTACAGTACTCATGGAGAGTTTATTGCCTTGCATTTATTTTTCATATGACGCACTTATATCTGTATACTATATAAACCCTGTTGTAAGAATATGTGGTTATATAACCGCAAACCTCGCTCAAATATGTATAAGCCTGATTTGTATCAGTTAATGGTTAGATGATTTGTGCCTATTTTTGTACATGTATATTTGCTTGTTAGAAATGAAACTAAAGATCTTTCATGCATGTCACTTCTTCTGCATTTCAAAGGCAGATTTTTGTTGGGGGTTGTGTTCAGCACCGAGTAGGAATTGCTCAGTGTGTTGTAGGGTCTGGTCTAGCTACCATAAAGAGAACTGAGAAACTGGAGACGCTCCTTTATTTTCAGTTTCGTCCTCCATTACCATTTGGTTATCGACTAAAATCGATGTTTATGTATAAAAACATTAATTGACCCGAGGTAAATGTACACATGAGGGTTCAGTACCTTGATATTTCCATTTTGTGCTCTTAGTGAGCTCCACTCTCTGTATAATATGTGTATACTATATCTCCCTGAGCAGTGGTGTAGCGACATGGGGACACAGTGTCTCCCAGGCAATTGGTGGTAAAAAGACAAAACGAAAGAGGAAAAAAGACATAAAGAAAGGGAGAGGGGAAAGGAAGGTGAAAAAAAATATGATTATTCACTGAACATCACCCCCCTAATCACATCTTGTGAATTCATATTCAATCCACCTATTAAAACAGGTGCCACCCTCCTCCATAATACCAGTGCCCCCTAAATTGCTGGGCCAATATGCTACACTACTGTCTCTACCTCAAGTCAAACTATATGATCCTTAGGCAAATGAAAAGGGTACAAAAGATGTTATTACATGATAACTCTGTCATTTCACCAAACTGACTCAAAATGAAACAATTCTTGGCAAATTCGTCTGTCATTGGTCTATCATCAGTGTGACTGAGATATACAAATTACATGTTACGTCAGCTTATACTTCAAATCATCAAGTCCGGTTGGGTGGTCGCTTTACACAACCTTTTGTGAAACTAAAACGGAAGATCATCCAACCTTTCATAGATTTGCCTTAGGATTTTCACAAAGTGTCTGGCAAATTGGACCAGACTATTTGAAGATGAGAGTGGTTTATTTTGTAATCATATTACTCCCGACATTTTGTGAATAAAGGGGCAAAGGTCTGGTAACGCTGCCACAATGACCCAATGATTCGAAGTAAGCCTGTTACATTAATGTTCTAAGGCAGTGTAGGAGTCTGTGTACTATGAGCCTAAGGAGATGATAGCCAAAGACTTGAGTAACCAGGCTTGCTATTTAAGAGAAAACAAGTTTGGGTGAGGGGTGCTACATGGTAGGCCATTTACTTGACTTTATTGTTGAGAAAATAGACTGCCCGTTATCAGTGTTCAAACTTCGTAAATTGTGGTACATAAGTCTTACAATGAAAGATAAATAGCATCAATGTCTGAGCTGTACAGTCTATATGATATATATGTCAGAATCTAAAAAGGGCCAAGATATGGACCTAATTACTATTTGGCATATAATTTAGGCACCACAGTTTGGCAAAAAATAAATGGTTTCACAATATATATGGCTGATGTCAGCACCACTTAATTGGGTAAATAGTCTAAACTGCATGGCAGATGTCAGCACCAGTGCACAGGATAAATGGGCCCCACTACGTGGCGGATATATGTACCACTCCGTAGCAAAAAGGGTACCACAACGTGGCGGATATATGTACCGTTACCTTGCAGATACATGCACAACTACAAAGCTGATGAAAGTAAAGCTGACAATGGGTCAGCCTATGTTGTGGATATAAGCACCACTACATAGCAGAAATAAGTCTCACTACAGACTGACTACAGGCATCACTGACATAGCAGATAAAAAGCTAATAGCATAGATACAATAGACTACAATGGTCTATCTTCAAACAAGGCTGTTTCAGCCCTAAACTATGCAATTAGGTTATAATTGTAACCTAATCAAAACCCAAATGATATTGGAGCACCACTCCATAGCAGACATGAGCCATATACAAGAAGCCATTAAAGAGTTGGAATTATAACATTCTAAACAAATTGAGAAAAAAAAACACCATATAGACTGTGCAAGCCTTAGACTGATTGATGCTCTAGTGCCATGAACCTTCCCGCTCAGAAACAGCATGATTTAAAAATTATAATCTATATAGTCTTTGTTATCATTTCCCAGGCTCATATATGCCAGTATTGATCATGAAAGGCATTTACATGTACCTGTAACATCAGTATTTTTCAGTTATTTTTGTATGTTATGTATGTATTTTGTCTCTGTACGTGTATGTTTATATTGCATTACTTGTACCAGCCAGTGGAAATCAGATTTCCTGATGCAGACAATAAATAATATACTTATAATTATACTGATTTGAGTTCAAAGTAACATTATATTAAAAAGTCTGTCAGCCTAACAAAGTTCTTTGTAATGAGGTCATATGCTGACGATGGTGGTCCAGATTTAAATGCCGGCCATGCCACGACACTTATTTGAAAAACTGATAGATTAGCTTTATATCTAAGTGAAAATAATAATGTGACAGTTCTGTAAGACAGCAATCTTAATTGTAATCACAAAGTGCTACATGTCCATACGAGAAATGTTAAATAAATGAAAAATGAAAATAAATTGCAGTGAAGACTGAATACAAAATAAGTGTCTTCATTGCTTTGTTTTGTTTTGTGTTTTGTTTTGTTGCTTTAATTGTTTCCCTATTTCAAATTTGGTGTGATGTTCTTACCTTCTTCTCCTCTGCTTTTCTCTCTGTCTTGTCCTTGGTAAATGTGCTTTTCTTGAACCACTTAGTGGAGCTAGCTTGCAGTCCTCACATTGTCAGATGTTTGCTTGTGACATGAGCTGAACTGGGATGATGAGTCTGTTTGACTGGCGGGCTTCTCTTGAATGTCGTTTGCTTGTGAGATGAGCTGAACGGGGATGATGAGTCTGTTTGGCTGGCGGGCTTCTCTTGAATGTCATTTGCTTGTGAGATGAACTGAACGGGGATGATGAGTCTGTTTGGCTGGCGGGCTTCTCTTGAATGTCATTTGCTTGTGAGATGAACTGAACGGGGATGATGAGTCTGTTTGGCTGGCGGGCTTCTCTTGAATGTCATTTGCTTGTGAGATGAACTGAACGGGGATGATGAGTCTGTTTGGCTTGCGGGCTTCTCTTGAATGTCATTTGCTTGTGAGATGAACTGAACGGGGATGATGAGTCTGTTTGGCTGGCGGCTTCTCTTGAAGGTCGTTTGCTTGTGAGATGAGCTGAACGGGATGATGAGTCTGTTTGGCTGGTGGGCTTCTCTTGAATGTTGTTTGCTTGTGAGATGAACTGAACGGGGATGATGAGTCTGTTTGGCTGGTGGGCTTCTCTTGAATGTTGTTTGCTTGTGAGATGAGCTGAACGGGGATGATGAGTCTGTTTGGCTGGCGGGCTTCTCTTGAATGTCATTTGCTTGTGAGATGAACTGAACGGGGATGATGAGTCTGTTTGGCTGGCGGGCTTCTCTTGAATGTCATTTGCTTGTGAGATGAACTGAACGGGGATGATGAGTCTGTTTGGCTGGCGGGCTTCTCTTGAATGTCATTTGCTTGTGAGATGAACTGAACGGGGATGATGAGTCTGTTTGGCTGGCGGGCTTCTCTTGAATGTCATTTGCTTGTGAGATGAACTGAACGGGGATGATGAGTCTGTTTGGCTGGCGGGCTTCTCTTGAATGTCATTTGCTTGTGAGATGAACTGAACGGGGATGATGAGTCTGTTTGGCTGGCGGCTTCTCTTGAAGGTCGTTTGCTTGTGAGATGAGCTGAACGGGATGATGAGTCTGTTTGGCTGGTGGGCTTCTCTTGAATGTTGTTTGCTTGTGAGATGAACTGAACGGGGATGATGAGTCTGTTTGGCTGGTGGGCTTCTCTTGAAGGTCGTTTGCTTGTGAGATGAGCTGAACGGGATGACGAGTCTGTTTGGCTGGCGGCTTCTCTTGAAGGTCGTTTGCTTGTGAGATGAGCTGAACGGGGATGATGAGTCTGTTTGGCTGGCTGGCTTCTCTTGAATGTTGTTTGCTTGTGAGATGAGCTGAACAGGGATCATGAGTCTGTTTGGTTGGCGGGCTTCTCTTGAATGTCGTTTGCTTGTGACATGAGCTGAACTGGGATGATGAGTCTGTTTGGCTGGCGGGCTTCTCTTGAATGTCGTTTGCTTGTGACATGAGCTGAACGGGAATGTTGAGTCTGTTTGGCTGGTGGGCTTCTCTTGAATGTCGTTTGCTTGTGAGATGAGCTGAACAGGGATGATGAGTCTGTTTGGCTGGCTGGCTTCTCTTGAATGTCGTTTGCTTGTGACATGAGCTGAACTTGGATGATGAGTCTGTTTGGCTGGCTGGCTTCTCTTGAATGTCGTTTGCTTGTGAGATGAGCTGAACGGGGATGATGAGTCTGTTTGGCTGGCTGGCTTCTCTTGAATGTCGTTTGCTTGTGACATGAGCTGAACGGGGATGTTGAGTCTGTTTGGCTGGTGGGCTTCTCTTGAATGTCGTTTGCTTGTGAGATGAGCTGAACGGGGATGATGAGTCTGTTTGGCTGGCTGGCTTCTCTTGAATGTCGTTTGCTTGTGAGATGAGCTGAACTTGGATGATGAGTCTGTTTGGCTGGCTGGCTTCTCTTGAATGTCGTTTGCTTGTGACATGAGCTGAACGGGGATGATGAGTCTGTTTGGCTGGCGGGCTTCTCTTGAATGTTGTTTGCTTGTGAGATTGAACTGCTCAGTAAGGAGGAAGAGTTTATCTGCAAGTAGATGTCCAGGTAGATGAATAGACATCTTCAAAGAAAATTGGTGGGTACCCATTGATGAAAGAGAGGTGGAGACAGTAGGAGATAGATGGAGAAAGATGGAGCAAGGTAGAGAGAATGAGAGAGAGAGATAAATGTAGACAGACAAACAGAGAGAGGAAGAGAGAGAGAGAGATGGGTAATAGGGAGATGAATGACAGCCTACAATGATTATAAAAACTGTGACTTTGTAGGTATTTATTTTGTTACATCCATCAGCCAAGCTAGCAAGCATGCACGTACGGGGGGGGGGGGGGTGTGTTGGGGGATAAACGCCCCCCCCCCCCCCTAAGAGCGAGAGAGAGATTCCTGGAATTCTTGCTAAACAAATTATTTTTAAAAAAATAAAAAAAATCACATTTTTAAAAGAATTAGCATTGATTGGATAAGAAGTTCCAAAGGATACCTGAATAAACCAATGAGCATGGTTATTAGTACTAAAAAAAGAAGAAAAAAAAATTATTTCATGACTCAAAGTTATTCTGCGTTTGCACATACCGATGTGGGTTCATAGACCTTGGTCTTTGCATGAGCCTTGTTCATCAAAATCATTTATTTACTTTCCTTTAGGGGGGAGATATTGAGTTCTGGGAAGGGTCAGGAAATTGTCCATTTTATCTTCCAACCTATTTGTAATTACACAAGAATAATCAATATTAATTTTTGGAAAACTTGTGATTTACTGCTGTGTATTATCACAATAAAAAATAAAAAAGATAATAGTATAATGTGTAATGATGGTGGGCCACCTTGAAAGCGTAATTTGTGGCTAAAAATTACACTATTTGATAGACCTCTTCAAAACAATTCAACCTAACTTTTGTTTAATACTTAAAAGGCCCACTGCACTACTGGTAGCTACTTGCGCCCTCTATATAACAAACAATGCCTAATCGGTGACCATTGGTCCCCCATGATCCTCTTTTTCTTATGTTAACTGAGAGCTGAGTTGATGCGATAACCACCTGTCCAGTGACCTTGCAGAGCGGTCTAATCCCTCCTGTAAACTACGGCAGATAAGCTTTAATCAATTTCTCAATTAGATTATTAGAACTTTCTTACCCTTCCCAGAACTCAACCCTCCCTTTTAGTAATCAAAAAGAGCAATTTTGGCTCTAAAAGGGCGCTTTTGCCCCCTTGATTATGAATATGTCACAAGGCAACTTGAAAAAACACAATATTGGCTTCAGAGGGGCACTTTGCTGGAATTGAATAATAATTTTTTGACCATGACAGGGCACTGTATATAACCTAAGGCTGTGCACAACAGTGTAATGAGGTACCCGAGTACACTCCCAGGCTTACAAGCGATTACTTGAATATTCGGACGCCATGTTTTGTTTTTTTAAAATTGAATTTTTTGATTTCTTTTTCTTTTTTTGCCACCACCATACCACTGGTGCAGTATCCCAGTATCGCCGAAAATGCATGCAATTTTACTTCGAGTTGCAGTTGAAGGCGCCGATTTAATAATAATAATAACAGTAAACAATGCTGTTTTAAAAACCAAAGATGGCAGAATAATCCATTGTTCTCCAAGTCCAAACAGAAATCCAGACATTTGGTCCCAGTTTCTGAGTGGTGAGTTTGACAGTGCTTGAGTTGGGAAACATTTTTACCGACGGTACCATGCCAGCGACCGCCGCTCTCCCTGGCACAGGTAAGCGTCGGCCTGGACAGTTCTTTTTTCTTTTTTTTTCCTTTTTTTTTGGCGGCCGAGCATTCGACTACCCGTCGCAGCCTTAATATAACCACATTGGGCAATTTGGCTCTAGAAGGACACTCTTGCCCTTTGACAAAGATCTTTTTTTCCCCTGACGGAGAAAAATTTGCATAGAACTAAGGCTTCGTCGCTCGCAACTTCCTACATTTCATGCCACGCCCCCCCCCCCCCCCTCCCTTTGGAACATCCTGGATCCGCCCTGACTTCTAGAAGATACGCTGAGTAAGACTGGGTCAGTGGAAGGTCGTATTATCTTAATCGTGGCAAGCTGGTCCGAGTAAGAGGATATGGTCAACTAATGGTGTAAGTCAAATATTTATGGGATATTTACTGCTGCAGGGATTAACTTACGCAGACTAGGAAGCCCCTGTCTCAACATGGCTATAACTTTATTATGATAATTTAACCATAGAGTAAGGATTTTGGTATGCTTCAACAATGTCCTTTCATTCTTTTAACTTATTAGAATATAAAATGTGTAAATTTACTTAATTACTGTTACTACTCAATGCTCAAGATATGATTTATGAATATTTAATGAAGTACTGTGCAATGCTAGATAGATAGACACTATTATAGATATAATACAAATATACACTGTTCTGATAAGTTCTGGTTAAAACTATGGCCAAAGAAAATAGTCACTGAGGCCCATAGTTTTAACCAGTACCTTGAAAAGAAGGCAGCTAGGGTTTATTAGTTTTTTTTTTTTAATCCTGTATAAACAGCAACAAAATGTATTCAAGAAGAAAAGACAAATTGTTAAAATTATCATTTCTAACATTTTAACTTCTTTTTTTATTTAAACAAATTTATACAAGTTTAGAAATGTAAACATTTTAATGAAATGTTTAAATTAAAAATTAAAAAATTACCAACAACAAAAAATTTCAACTCCCTAATAGTATTTCCCAATTAAAACTTTTTCAGAGCAACCTTAAAATGGTTAAAATATTTCTGGTCACATGACGAGCTCTCAACAAATCTAAAACCAATCAATTTTTGATGCACTAATATAGATATGTCATTTACTACCACTTTTCATGATTTTTCATTGTTTGTCCTTACTCTTCTCAAATAAGTACTTACCTTCGATAACGACGCACTTTCTCACCTAGCCTTCCTGCTATTCCTAAGGGACTCTTTCCATTCCTCAGCTATATATGCTTCAATAGGTTCCTCACATTCTACTTAATCTATATGAATTGAGAATCATTGAGATGTGGTTATTTATACTATAGTTGTATTGTATAATTTTTTATTTCATATACTGTATGTCTATATTTTCTGTAAAATGTGGACCAATAAAACTTGAAACTTGAAATGTCAAGAAGTTCATACCATTGTATGTTGTCAATAATTAGATCATCAGAATATACTGAAGTTGTGCAAAATACAAACTTTCTTATTGGCAATGATTCTACTTCCATTTTATGCAATATACTTACAGTGTTGGGTGCAGTATTGAATAACATACTGCCTCGTAGCATCGCGGCTACACTGCAGCCCTTTAAGGGTCATAGGCCTGGCACCTAGGCCGCCTTCTGTTCACCATTTCGAGTATCCTAGTATGATGAAAATACATGTAAGATATAGTTAATACACTTAATATACTTACTCGAATGATCAAGACAAATGAATGATTAAAATATTTCAGTTATATTTCAGTAATCTGTTCACAATGATAACATGAAATATCGAAATACAAAAATAAGTTATATTATTATCAAAGTGTGCCTATAAAAAAAACATATGATATCTTTCTAGTAAATGTAAT
Source organism: Strongylocentrotus droebachiensis (assembly GCA_035222895.1). Classification (NCBI taxonomy): domain Eukaryota; kingdom Metazoa; phylum Echinodermata; class Echinoidea; order Camarodonta; family Strongylocentrotidae; genus Strongylocentrotus; species Strongylocentrotus droebachiensis. The sequence goes on along the minus strand of JAVYIG010006273.1, from coordinate 13,025 downwards.
ATATGGAATTGCTCTTTAATAATTCTTTGAACAATTTCTAATTAGTTTGCTAAATGGTTGTTTGGTATATGTTCATTTTGTAATCACTGCATTGGTAATTCATATTCCTGTGATCTCTTGACTTATACATCAAGAAATAATTGACACTCTGTTCCTAAAATCTAAATGATGTACATAAAAGAAACCAAATGAGGTGAAAGTGCATTTGCAGCCAATATATTTCATGTCTGTGAAATTATTAAACTGATCATTCAGATTTCAAAATATTTCAAAATACATGTATAAGCTGAAAAACTCTCTTGATAAGAAACATGGGTGGATAGTGATTCTTTACAATTTTGATATATTTGGATGCCTCTGTGGATGATGTATTATAAGCACTAGAAAATTTAGCCCCTAAAACATTTCCGCTTTCGAGAAAAATTAAATATAAAAATTTACCGGTGCTCCCGGTAGATTTTGATGATCTCAAATAGCGCCTACGGCCGTACAATAGCACGACCATTAAAATCTCAGAATATGTAGTTGTGATATAATTTCCAAACGGAAATAGCTAATCAGTCAATTTAGTCAAGAAACATTGTTTTATAGCTTAATTAATATCTTGACCATGAAAATCTCTGAATATGCAGTTGTGATATATAATTTCCAAACGGAAATAGCTAATCAATCAATTTTAGTCAAGAAACATTGTTTTATAGCTTAATTAATACCATGACCTTGAGAGGGAGCTATATAATAAACTTCCACCTTGTGCTGTTGATCATATGACATCATATGACACCGCTCTCATTTGCTCCAAGTACAAAATTATTAAGTCAACTTAAATTTCTTCTTCCCATACTTTTATTGATACATTTATATGACAAACTTTGCAAACGTTGTTGGTCCGTATTACTTGCTCTGATATTTTACTTTTGTTATGTTTTTTTTGTGGAAATGTTACATTTTGTTGTTGTTTCATTTTCTCAATCATGTATTGTGTTGAATTTCATATTTATATGCACAGGGCCCTAAAGGATAACAGTCTAAAAATCACTGACTAAGCCACCTTCTGTTGTGTTATGGGACATGGCCTAATGTCGACTATAACACACTGTAGATTATGGATACAAATAAGTGAGTTCTTCGAGACGATTATAGAGTCACATCTTACCTGGGTAAGAGGTTTATTGGCGTGGCCCAATATCCCGCGTCACAATGATATGCGTGCGCGCATCATGTAGTTCGTCATAATACAACATCCCCTTTTTCCTTACAAAAAAAAAAGGAACAATGAGTTTGACAGAAATATATATATCTGTGCACTTTTTATCTTTTTCTTCAAATATGTGTATCACTTCCAGCTGAGCCTAACTTGTAGGCATACTTTTTTTTTTTTTAATGAACGAATGACGTATTTGTAGTTTGCTTCTTTTTTTTTTTATTATTTTTTTTAAACAATAACTCGATCTGAACACACAACAGTTCAAACTTGTAACACATGCATATCCTGTGCATGAAAACTATTGGATTTCTCAAATTTCAAACTCAATACACGTATATATAATTTTGCAGAACATTGATCTTGTTCAGAGTTTTGGTATTGCCCTGGTAATACTTCGGCTGTTGTTATGGATTGATACACAAACCAGGAAGTACGGTTTCAATTACGACATGTATAACATTTTATATCATTTTTGTTATTGCTTCAATAAAATCACTTAATGCATTTTCTGATCTTATTTGTTTGTTATTTGTTTGATGTTATTTGTTTGAATTGACTTTGTATTGTAAATGTTTTTTTATTTTTATTTTTATCAGAATGTGAAAATAAAAAAATTGAAAAAAAATTGAAGTAACATTTTATATCATTTTTTGTTGTTGCTTCAATAAGATCACTTGATGCATTTTTCTGATCTGATTGTTGTGAATACTTTGGGTTTAGGTGTAGTCCTGATAGCGTTGTGGCTTTCTGATCATTCTACCAGACCTGGTAGATGTAACGCTTGGGTGTGTGTTCTTGTGTGGGATAGGTGGTGTGTTTGGAGCGGCCGATGACTGTGTTTCATCCTCCACGAAGCTCACACGCCTTCGTACAGGGCTCACATACTATTTCTTCATCCTGAATGGAGGTGCTAGTGGATGGTTCGTGCAATTCCCTGAGGTGGGACCTGTTCCTCCGTAAGGAGGATCCGTTTGGTTCGTTCGTTCGTGTCTCCTTAGATCAAGATAGTAATTTATGTAAAGTTCCTTAATTAGAAGTAAATTAAATTAAATTAAGTTCTTCCATCGCTCGATTGCTGCAATGTGTCAAGCTTCTTCACATGGGCTGATCTGCTCCAAACTGGGCAAGCATATTCTGCGGATGACATGCATAGAGCAACAGCTGCACTTTGTACAGTTTTGGGGTCAGCGCCATAGTGTGAAGATACTAGCTTCCCGATGATGGCATTTCGAGATTCTACTTTGCCTATTGTCTTCTCGATATGTTTCTTGAAGGATAAAGTGCGATCGAGTTTTACACCTAAATACACTGGATGCTCGCAGTGGTTAAGTTGCACATCGTTCCACTTTAGCTTCAGTTCTCTCTTTGCCTCCTTGTTCTTCAAGTGGAAAACACACACCTGAGTCTTGGATGGGTTTGCCCGTAGGTAGTTTGCTCTGTAGTACTCCGAAAGGCTTGCGAGCGCTGTGTTGAGATGGAGTTCAACAGCTTCGAAGGTACTATGCTGGGCTGTGATGCAGGTGTCATCTGCATAGATGAAGTTTCGAGTGTTCTCTGTTGAAGGGATGTCAGCAGTGTAGATGTTGTAGAGTGTTGGCGCCAGGACGCCACCCTGGGGGAGACCGTTTTTCTGTTTCCGCCATCTGCTCTTCTGCCCATCAAGTTCGACAAAGAAGCGTCTGTTTTGCATCATCTTCTGAATGAATCTGGTGAGTTTGAGGTCATTTGTGATGTCATGAAGTTTTGTCTGTAGCCTTTGGTGATTGACAGTGTCATAAGCCGCAGATAAATCCACAAATACTGCACCTGTGATGAGGTTGTTCTGAAAACCGTCTTCGATGTGTTGGGTCAGGTTGAGAAGTTGTCCCGTGGTGGATTTTCCTGGTCGGAAACCTGCCTGCTCACAGTTTAGTTGGCTGTCAACGTGAGGCCCAATTCTGTTGAGAATAAGGCGTTCAAGCAGCTTGTATGTTTGGCACAGGAGCGAGATCGGTCGAAAGTTCTTGGCTTCGTTCGAGTCCTTTCCTGGCTTGAGGATAGCGACGACTTTGGTTCGGAGCCACTGTTTTGGGACACATGTGTTCTCGATGCAGTTGTTAAACATGTCTAGCAGCCATTTCTGTGCTACAGAGCCCATGTGTTTGATCTGCTCCGATCTGATGTCATCGATGCCTGCCGCCTTGTTGACGTGTAGCGTGGAGATACCTTTCTGTAGTTCTTCTTCAGAAATTGGTCTTGTGAAAAGAGACATGTTCTGGTCAACTCCAGGTAGTTTGTGCCTGTGTGAATTAGTCGTCTTGGGGGCCTTTCCATTTTTCAACTGCTGATTTGCTACTTCGTCTGCAGTAACATTATAATGCTGTTGAGCTCTGGTGCTGTCAATTCCGAGCTTGCGTATTGTGGCCCACGCTTTCCTGCTGCTGTGCCTTAGGTCTGTTGTTTCAATCATTTGCTGCCACATCTGCCTATGTCGTTGAGATATCCTTGATATGAGCTCTTCTCCAAGGTTGATGGTGTCCTCTGAGAAGGCATCTGTGTCGTAGGCTGTGGTGTAGTTTGCCAGAAGCTGACTTGATTCCTCATCGATGCCTGGAATGTATGTCGTGCGGCAGCCTCTTGGGATATGTCTACGTGACACCTTTTTGACTATATCTATGAAGGATTCATAGTTCTTTGGATCTGCAGGGAGATGTGTTAGGGCATGATCAAGGTGTTCGGTGAAAGCAGGCCAGTCTGCCTTAGCAAAGTTGAACCTGCGCTTGAACGGGGTCTTGTTTGCCGTGATAACTGCAGTCAGTTGGATGCCGATGGGTCGGTGTTGGGATCTTGGAATCGGCTCAGCTACAAACTTACGACTGGTGGGAGCAAGAAGTCTGCTGCAGAAAACTAGATCCGGGTTGTAACGTCTCTTCCAGCGGGCACTGGCGAAAGACTTTGGGAGCTTTGGATCGTGGATTAGTTTTAGATCGTTGTTTTGGGCCCATGTTTCAACTAGTGCTCCATCATCTCCAGTGGTATCATATCCCCATTGCGTGCTGTGGCTGTTGTAATCGCCAATTACAATATGCCTATTGGTAGTGGTGGAAGGATACAAAAAACTTATGTTTGGTGGCTTGTAGATGGAGGAGATCGTTAGTCCTTTGATTGTCACATTCAGCACTTCGATGTCGTTAATGTGGGTATAGGATGTAGAATCCGGTCTGATCTTCTCGTTCGTGAAGATAGCACTTCCATATTGGCGATGTGGCCGCTCGATGGCAAGCTTCATACCCTTGACCTTAGGCCGTGGATTGTCGCTGCCGCGGTGAGTCTCTTGAAGACATAGCACATCGCAGTTCATTTGTTTGCACATATGTGCAAGGACTTCCTCCTTGGCATCTGATATACCTTCGGCGTTCCATGATAGCACCGTCAGGGCCGGTCGTGAGAGGGGTCCCTCAGCGGAATTGCTCTGGGATGCTGCTCTATTGGGCATTTTCATTATGTTATGTTGGTCTTGATCTTAATCGTAATCTTAATATTACTCTAGTCTAAGTCTAAGTCTATATTATTATTATTTTCAATCTTAATCTTAATCTTGATCTTCGTTGCCCCGGGGTGCGAGATAGGACTCTTGTTGCGTGCCCCCACTTAACACAATTATACAATAACGAATAACATTTCACTTAATTACAAGAATAAAGCAATTAAAATTACTCTCATGCTACGGGGAAGAAGAAAAGAAAAAAAAAAAAAGAAAAAAAATTGTATAGACTATCAAAAATTATTATGTACCCTATATTATGAACCCTATGGTAATGCAGCAGAATTAATGATGGTCTATCATATATATTTTGAGGAGGTATCAGCAAGGTAGACTAAAATATTAAAAAAAAAGATAAAATCGTATGACATAAAAAGAATATAATCGAAATGTCCGACTAAGTTCCGTGGCACAAACTCGGCATTATTGGACAAACCTAACAATTGGATTAACCTAATAATTATAAAGCTTGGTCTTGTTGCTCTGTTCGCCAGCAGTTTAAGGATATGAAACCCCGCGGCACACAACTCACAAAAGCTCTAACAAGCCAAGCTTATACAAAGCCTACAAGTAAAATAATGCCGCGTATGTACCACTCACCCAACCGGTTCAAGAACAAATTATGATTAACGTAAAACAGGAAAAAAAAGAAGAAGAAAAAAAAACAATATATACTGAATTGTTAACTTAATACCATTAATATTATCAGCACTCGAACACACCCAACGCACATATCAGTACAAAGCGTAACAAAATGCATACATCTATAAAATGCATACATGCATATATATCTCTACACATCCAGTAATATGTGATTATTATATTATTTATATTATTTCATATTAATAATAGTAACATAAAATGTGCATATTGAAGTAAAGGTTAATTCCTCTGCGCGTACTTCAGATGAAAGGCGCTGGCGCAGGTGTGTATGCGCAATTAAAAACAACTGGAAGTTAAGTAATAAAACAAATAACAGAGTGCGCAATATGTTGTCACTGACAACAGGTGCCTAGCACTACGCGCAGCAAAAACAACTGCGATTTTGACTTCCTTCACTATCAAAAAACCAAAATTTGATCGCTAAATCACCAAATATATGAAAATCAAAAAGCTAAATCAAAAGACTCATCCTAGAAATGGCTTGTACGCGTCCAGATCATCACTCTAGTACCAATCACAGCATAGAAACAAACGCCAAAACGGAAGAAAAAAAAGAGAAACAAGGGAGCTCAGCAGAAACACGTCCGCCCCCACCTAATCCGTTTGGTGTCTCCACCACATATGAGTTCCGCTCCTCACATATCCTGGACACCCTGGCGGGTATCCAGCATTTTCGTTCATCCAGGACCCTCACTCTCTGGTCCACGTGGAGTGGTGCGAGGATGGGTCCGGCCGCCCTGTCATGGTCTTCTTTCATCTTCACCTGCCTCTGACGCATATTTTCTTGGACCTCGTCAGTGTTTCTCGGGTTTGACAGATGGCTTGGCAAAGTGGTCCTGATTTGCCGTCAAAGTAGGAGTTCTGCCGGTGAAGGTATGTTTGATCCTAATGGAGTGGCACGGTAGTGGAGGAGTGCAACCTGAGTGTCTTGACCAGTCTCTCTGCACTTCTTCATGAGTGACTTTATCGTCCTCCCGTTTCTCTCTGCCATCCCGTTGGACCGGGGGTACCGGGGTGATGAGGTTGTGTGTTGGATCCCCCATTTTTTACACATGTCTTGGAATGGCTGGCCAGCATATTGAGGTCCGTTGTCCGATATTATCTGCTCTGGTACTCCGAAGAAGCTGAATGATGCACTTAGTGTGTTGGCAACCACTACACTGCTAGTATTCCGGAGCTTGTGAACCAGGGGGTACTTGGAGTAGTAGTCCGTTATCAGCAGATAATTTTCTCCATCTAAGACGAACAGGTCAGTGGCTAGTTTCTTCCATGCAGAAGAAGGAATCTCGTGCGGCTGAAGCGGCTCTTTCTGGTTCCTGCTCTGATGGGATTGGCAAGTTGCACAAGTCTTCACATACTCCTCAAGTTCACTGTCAATACCCGGCCAATAAACTGTCTCCCTTGCCAATCTTCTGGTTCTCTCTATCCCCATGACTTTGGTGCATTTTTTTAAAAAATTTTTTAATTTTTTTTTTTAGAGTCACATCTTACCTGGGTAAGAGGTTTATTGGCGCGGCCCAATATCCCGCGTCACAATGATATGCGTGCGCGCATCATGTAGTTCGTCCTAATACAACACCTTCTGTGTGATAAAACAAAACCATATGAATAACTAATTTTTTTAAAGTAAAGATTTTCATGAAACTGTAATTACTTCATCAACTTAGGAAGTTCTCATCCTTATAACGCAAGCTGTGATGTAGGAAACAAAACCAAGTATTTTTTTATTTTTTTACTAAATAATGTTTTACACTTTCAACTGTTCAAATATATATTATTAAGATTTAATCAACAAACACTAAATATGAATTCTAAGACTTTCTGAAGAAAAAAAATAATTCTGAAAATCTATCGCTTAAAATAAAAGAATGGACCGTTCCCATGCCCTAAATTTATTTGATATGACCCCTTTTCTTCTAAAGCAGGAGAATTCTTGTGACAACTTGCCACAACATGTTTAGGGTACCGATATGCTTATTCTCCTCGGATGTTGTTTGTAATAAAGCCTTAAAAAACAATCTTAACTTGTAGTTCTGAAATGTACATGAAGATTAGGGGATATTCAACCAACAATTAGATACAATTTCCATTAAGATCTGTTGACTACTTTTAAAATCTCGTATCTCTGTTGAGAAACCCCCTATTGGGTTATATGGTTTTGTCAGACACTATTGTTTGAGTACTCACTCTTCCGCTGTGTCAAGATCGCGATGCTGGTAGCACACACGAGAGAGGTGTCTCTTCTTCCTCTTACACGTCTCCCCGGACCTCGTCCTACACAGGCACCTGTGCGCTACCAACGCCCACGGCCCCATGTTCACATCCACGGCGGAGGACGGTCCGTTGTCTTGTGGTGGATACTCCATAGACTGCAAGGAGAAGAGAAAAACCGAGTGGTCATTTATTAATCTTATTAGGCCTGTACTGTTTTTATGAGATAATCATTGTAGCATACATTCTTAGACGAGCAAGTTCTAGATTTCTTTAATTGATATATGCTTGTAATGTTGTTCGTTTCCTCAATATGTTTACATTTAGATTACTACATACAGGCATTCCTTTTAGTCACAACATATTTAACTTTCTAATTGTTTTTCTTCATGGTTTGATGTAAATGCTCGGGCCATGCTCTAGGGCCATGCATCTCAGATTTAACGTTGTTAAACGATACCTTTAATGCGATCTCACAAATCTTTAAACTTTCTGGTCCACCTCATGTAATGTCTGCACCCCTAGTAAAATTCTATTTTTTACGGGTCTGTGACCTATGTTTGTAGGTAGGAAGGCCGGAGATGGCACTTGAATGAGGAAATGTCTCCCCCCCCCCCCTCCTCCTCCATCGAGATATCATCGATTATTTGACATAATCAAAAAGCAAAGAATGTGAGGGGCTCAGGGGGCTAAATGAGGGTTCCTTAGCCCTTCACCTGCTTAATATATTGTAGGGTTGCAGTTCTAACAGATAATTCCAAGCACTCTTAACACAGAGGCAGCCCAGCAGACATGTTGTAGGATTGATAACTACTGGCTAACTGACCAGGTTTTAATGTATAAAAGCATTACTGCATTCTGTGTAGCATTCCACATACATTCCATGCAAAGTAGAAGAAACAAATTAATATTCATAAAGTCACATACAAGTATAAATCAACATCACAAAGTATCTTGAATATTCAAACATAAACAATTAACAAAGGGTATTGAATATTCATGGTATGTAAATTATACTTTAAGCTTGACTGCATCAGGTGAACATTGAACCAATCGGAGAGAGAGATAGATATATGAAAGGATAGTGGATGGAAAGGGTGAATGTGAATGAGGGATGACCTATTAATGAAAGGGATGAATCATGGATAAATATTATGAAGGGGAGTTTAAGAGTTCAAAATAAATCCCTACAAACTAGTCTTCCTCTTACAAATAAAATGTCCTCATTTTATAATCTCAATCAATTGTCTTCATTATCATCATTAATCATCCCATTCTATCTGTGTTTATACCAGCATCATCATAATATTAATTTCATCAAGATTATTATCATAACTTTCCTCATCATAATTAACTTCAACATTTTTGTCGCCACCATCATCATATCATCATCACTACATCATCACCATCGACATTCACTCTCTATGTTCACATCGATTCATAAATCAATGGGTTAATTGAGGTAGGTAGGGAGGGGAGGGCCTTTGACAGGAGAAAATAGCATGCACACAAATATCCTTCCCCCCCCCCCTCCAAACTTGTTCTTTAACCCTTACTGTACTGGGGGGGGGGGGCCTGGGAGGCCCCCCCTCGACATTTTCGGAGATTGCGCCGCAACCGCTTGGAATTTTGAATTGTTGTTTCATGACTTTTTTCCCTCAAGTCTTACGCACATTTTAATACCATTTTCGTCGAAATCGGATATACCCGTAAGGCGTTACATAACAATTAGTATGCGCATGTCATCAAAAAAAAATAAAAAAAATAAAAATCACATCAAAATTTGCATAAATTATCATTATTAATTACATTAAAATAACTTTTTTGTGTTAGAAGTTTCATATGAATAATGAGTTTCAACATTCAAAAAGTGGAGTTTGACACGTTTTCTGTAATTAGCGCATTTTGCATAATTAATTAGGCTATCAACAAAAATTTGCATATTCAGAAAAAATAATTATACCATCTTGTTCCTTACGTAAATATCTACAAACATGCAAATTTTGGTGTTCATCGGACAATCGACGGCCGAGATCATAGGGGGGGGGGGCCTCCCAGGCCCCCCCCCCCCCAGTCAGTGGGTGCTCAAAATAGCCCAGTACAGTAAGGGTTAAGTAATTGTCCTTTTCCCTTTGGATATGGGCCCCCTTTTCTTCTCACCCTAAAATGTACTCCTAATTTAAAGCGACTAATAGCATCTTTTTCTTTCATTTCACACAAAGCTCGCTCACTACGCTTGCATTTTAAGTTATTATGATTTTGTTTCTTATATAAAGATCTTTTAAGTCTTTCATGATTAGGATTCCCCCCCCCCCCCCCTCTTTATAAGATGTAATTTTTTCGCTTTGCAACTTCACAAATTAAAAAATTTAAATCTTAAATTAAATATTCAGACCATCAGACTCAACTGCAAAGTATGATGCTTAACCCTTACTGTACTGGGCTATTTTGAGCACCTCACTGACTGGCCCCCCCCCCCCCCCCTATGATCTCGGCCGCCGAATGTCCGATGAACACGAAAATGTGCATGTTTGTAGATATTTACGTAAGGAACAAGATGGTATAATTATTTTTTTCCTAATAAGCAAATTTTTGTCGTTATAGCCTAATTAATTATGCAAAATGCTAATTTTATGCATTTTACAGAAAACTCTACATATTTGTCTGTAGACTTGTGAATAATCTTGAAAATGTATTGAATAAATATTTCCTTCATCTCAAAATGTTTTTCTGAAGAAAAAAAGCTCGAAATTCATAATTTTGTTTTCTTATGTATTTTATTGTTTTTTATTTATTATATCTATTGTTTTATTTCTAATGTATTCTTTTGTTCTGGAATACATCAAGTTACTTTTGAGAAACATATAAAAGCAATTTGATATCAATTTATATCTCCCACTTAGGAAGAAATACATAGTCCTAATCTAAACCTGTATTCACATTTCTGCTTGTACATGAATATATATATATGCAATTATAGCACTTTTTAATGACATGCGCATACTAATTGTTATGTAACACCTTACAGGTATATCCGTTTTTGACTGAAATGGTATCAAAATGTGCGTAAGACATTAGGGAAAAAAGTCATGAAACGACAATTCAAAATTCCAAGCGGTTGCGGCGTAATCTCCGAATATGTCGAGACAGTAAGGGTTAAGCAGTATCTTGGACCATGTGCAGAGAAAAACAAACAATGAAATCATCAAAACAAATGATAATCTAATCACAATGTAGGGGTATCATATGGCCTAACAATATCTATATATTGTATATTTTTGCTTTGAGGTTTCCCTTTGTGCGTGCCCCTTTTTTTTCCAGAAAGTGCCTTTTTTTTTTGGTGCCCTTTCCCCCCCCCCCCACTTTTAAAGTCGTTCTGCCAGGCTCTCGTCCACGGTGAGAGGTGATTGTTAAATCTTGAAGAACAAAACATTATCCCCCATGGCTATACTTCCCATATATGTCCACAATTTCCATTTGGTATTTTTTTAAATCACAATGAATTACTTGTAAATTGCTCTAATAAAATGCCATAAAATGCACTAAAATAAGGTTGATATTGCATCAGAGAGAATCGAGAATCCCAGAGCTTCCAACTTCGCGCTTGTGATGTGCGCTTTGCCCACATTTCGATTTTTAGGGAAAGTGCTTTAACGCCGCCGCCCCCCCCCCCCACTTCAAAAAAGCTTCCTACACCTTTGATCTACAATGTCTAGTTTATCAGGAACCTATAATCTACAAGCATCGCTTTTCAATAGGTTTCTCATACTTAACCTAATGTGACATGTGAATTGAGTATCATTGTAATGTGCCTATATTATATATGATTTCTATTTCATATGTCTGTCTCTATTTACTGTAAAATGTGGAGAGAAAAAAAAGAAACATGAAAACTTGACATGCAGGAAAACCTGAGGTTTTTTAAAGCTAGGATATCGAAATTCAAGACGTGAATAACCCCCTCCAACATCCTCTCCTGTTCAGTACCTTCGCTACCTCGCGGGGTCACATTAATGATACCATCCAATTTCTAAACACCCCCCCTTGAAAAAATCCTGCATACGCCAGTGATCACTAGTATCATTATTATCAACTTACTGATTACTTCTAGGCTATAGCCTAGGTGTTAAAATTAAAACAATTATTCTCAGATTCTAATCGGGCGACTATACACACAAACAATCAACGATTCTCTTTCAGTGGGGAAGGGGGGGGGGGGAGACAAGTGTGAAGCTTGTAAAACCTTTGACAAGCAAAGAAAAAGGTCATCACATTTCTACATGTTACTTTCTAGGTGATTATTCTTAATCCAAGTTGTCTGATGAAGCAGGTAATTAGAACACTTTTCAGGTGCTTTTTTGTGGGGGGGGGGGGGGGGGGGGCTGGCTAAAGCTGCTACAGGAGAGGGGAGGAGAGGGGGGGTTACAATCAGGTGACAAATTTCTTTGTGTACAGGGGTGGCTGAGCACCTTCAGAAGTGGGGGGGGGGGGGGGCACCAAGAAAAAAGGGCACCTACAAAGGGAAATTTAAGATTTGTGAGGTTGCAGTGTGAAAAAATTACATCTTATAAAGAGGAAAAAACTCAATCCTGATGGGGTTACAAGCACATTCTCATAACGGAAGACTGAAAAGACTTTTGAGTACAAAGAGTAATTATCAGGGACGAAAATGGGACACTTCTTACACCTTCAAAATGCGGCGCTCACTAGGGATGAAAAAAAGGCACCCAAGAATAGGAAATGGGCATTTGTCAACAGAAGAGGGGCACCCATCAGATTTTGATAGGGGCATTTATGAAAAGGAGATAGGTCCCTTTTTAGAAAGGAAAAGGGGCATGTATCATTGTTAAAAGGGAAATTATCAGAGGTGAAAATGGGCACTTATCGCACCTGAAAAGAGGCAATGACCAGATATGAAAAGGGGCCCTTATGAGAATAAAAAAGGGGCATAATAAAGGAAAATTTGCATTAGTTGAAAGAAAAGGGGGCACCAATCAGATTTTATTAAGGGGATTTATCGAAGGTGAAGGGGGCACTTATCCAAAGTGATATGGACTCTGGAGTAACTTCTCGTACCTGAAAAGAGTCATTTACCAGAGATGAAAAGGGGCATTTATGAGATGGGAAAGGGGCTCTTTTTTGATGGGGGCATTTATCAGGAAAAGAGGCATTTATTAGAAAGGAAAAGGGGCTCGTGTGAAAATATAAGGTTCGCTTATCCGAGTTAAAAAGGGAGTAGTTATTAAAAGTGGAAGGGGCACTTTATACAAAGGAAAAGGGGCACTTGTCAAATTAAAATAGACACCTCTCAGATTAGAATAGGGCAATTATCAGAGGTGAAGGGGCACTTATCAGAGTGCTCTGTTTGTGTATATGTATGTATGTTACGTGTAGGTATGACAGAATGGCAGGGATTTTGCT